>MU827349.1:89201-182849 GCA_029204205.1 Desmophyllum pertusum
TTTAAATGCATATTGTTTGTGGCCCACTACATGTAGCAGCATAGACCTCTGACTCCGAATAAGTGATCCAGTTAATCGCATACTAGATTCAGTTTGAAAATTCCATTTGGCTGATTTTGAATCCACTCATATTTGTTTAGCACTTGTTGTTTGTACAATTTGATTAAGCCACCAAAATGTTCCGCCTGTGATCAACAAAATTTTGCCTGTTGGAAATCTTAGTTTCATCCGTGCTTACATGTATGCACCAACTTGGGCATAACAATTATTATTATGATTGAGTTCAAACTGAAGAAAATCAAACGACATGAACACAATGATAACTGCTCAACAGCTTTTATTTCATTGGTCACTTGGGTTACATACAATAAGGGGTATGAATATTGACATTCTTCACTACTCAAAGGGAAGGCTTGTTTAAATGATAAGTCATTAGGTGGTGTTTCATTATTTTGCATTAATAATATTTAACTAATGAAATCTAGCTACCGTCAATCAACATCATGTTACCAATCCAATCTTACCTAGCAGGTTTTTGATTTAAACTACCGGTATTTGCATTTTTTTTAAACCATTCGCAGGTTGCTTTCTGAAACAAAAGTCAGTAATTCAATGGTAGCTGATGGTGGTTGTTTTTTATAAACAAGGGAAGCGACTTGTTATAAATTTAACATCCACAAGATGGTCAGTCAATTATTGTTTATTTTTATTTTCACAGTTTTGGATAAGAAATTTCATCCACAAAATATGGCCTGAGCAAACATATTTCATTTTGCACTCTACTTCTAGTTACCGGGATTTTGCCAGTTTTTTTCTCATTTTAATGTAAAAATGCTTCCTTTGTTTATATTTGCTTACTTTGTATGAGTAGATCAGCAAGCTCATTAGCACATTAATATTTCAAACTTTTCCTTTCTGTTGCCACTCCATTATATTTACCATCTTGAGTTGCATTTTATTGTTTTCAAGATTAATCAACATTTCAAATGATGCAAAAAAAATATTGGCCTTAATCCACAAATTTCTATATAGAAATGTTTTTGTCAGTGGAAATTTTACAAAAGGGAAAACAATACAATCACTTATCTAATACTTAGGACCATTTATTTATCAGGCATTTTCAGTGCCCAAGGACTTAATATTTTATTTTCATTTTCTTTTTGGATTTTTTAATCCATTTTTAATTTTTTGTTCATTTTAGCATAAATTTAAGGTATCATTATTGAATATATTATAAGTTGAATTACTTATCAACAGTCTGCATTTTAACTTACTGCTACATGAAGGTTTTTTTTTCATTTTAAGCTAGAAACAAAATCTTGCAACTGTTGCATTAAGTACATGAAGAAACCTTTTTGCGATTTTATTGATATGATCAAGGCACTTATGACTAATACGTCTAATAATGCAGACTGTTGATGACCAACATATTTGTTTTGCAGTCATGGTTACTTCTTGGTGTTACAAAAGTCACGATATTTTGAATTTCCTCATCGATTTGCTCCACAAATTCTAGGGATTTATTTAAGTCGGCATGTTTAAGCTGGCATTTTACTGTTCAGTAACCTGAGCACAGCAGCCTACTCGCAGGCTAGATCTGTTAAGGTTGCAATCTTTTTTCTTTTGGGACTCATATCACCAAGAAAAGCCATGTTTTCTTTCTATTAGTTTATTTATGGTGCTAATGAGCTTGTATATCTACTAATAAGTTTTAAGGGTATTATTTAATTCCAGGACTGCAAGTGGCACACACACAAATCTAGTCAATCACGTCCCTGCTGGGTTGCGGAAGCTCTGAAGCTCTGATAAGGTGTGTTTTCTGATGTCCTCTGAAATATTCCAACTGAGAAATCCTGGGAAACTTTATCTGATCCTGAAATTCAAGCTGGGGGCAGTTGGACACTTCGAAGAGTTGGCCGTTTTGCTCTCAGGTGGGGAGGACAGCGCGGAGGGAGGTAAGAGTTTTTCTCTTCATGTCTTTAGGGTTTCACTTACTTAATTTGTCACAATACCACACCATCAATTTCGCACATTTCGGCGCGGCAAGGTGCTTCTTTGCAGTTGATGTATCCAGGAACATTTCACGACCACGGACATAAAACAGGAATGCTGAATTGTTGGGGCTCAAGGAAGGTGTATTTCTGGAGAAATTGAGGACAGAGGTGAGCACGAATTTCATCAGTCTGACTTGATTGGATTTTCACAAATGACATCAAATTTAGCTGTTGGTCACTGGGTGTCTCTCAGATTGGGTTCCACTGGTTAAGGGTTTCTCTCTTTTAAGTTTTTCATTCAATTTAAAAACTAAATAAGTATCATTCATAGGTCCAAATTATAAACAAATCATCATTTTTTTCAAAAATAGCATTTTCTTACAAAGAATAAAATAATAAATATTTATATTTTTTGGCTTTTCTTTTAAATCTTATCTTCTTAAAAAAATTATTATAAATCATAGGTTCCAAATAATATCTATTTTTTTAAATGAGCATTTTCGTACTAAGAATAACATAATAGTTATTTATTATTTATTTTATTCTTAGTGAATTTCCCTAAATAATTTGACACAATTGAATTATTTTCATCATCAATTTTCATTTTCGTCCAATTTATAGCTACAAAAAGTCTCAAAAATAACACTAGTTAGCCACTCCAGAAACTTTGGGGAGACTGAGCACCAGCTTTCAGCACTAGGATTTCTGGGATTGTTTGGTAACCAATGTTTGCTATGATTGGTTGATGGTTGCCATTGGAAACCGTCGACTAATCATAGCTCACACTGTTTACCCAAACAATCCCAGAAATTCTAGTGTCGAAAGTTGGTGCTCAGTCTGCCTGATGTTTCTGGAGTGGCAAATAGGATCATTCTCAAAGCAATTTATTACAAACTATGTCAGATGTTTGAGGAATAATCCCTCATTAGTAGACTGTTAAATAAAACAGCGGCGTTTGATTTAACGGGTAATCAGTCTATTGGTGAAGGGTTATCCTGAAACATCTGGTATTGATTGTTTTAAAGCATTTTCATTATAAAACTCATCGAAAAACTAATCAAAAAAATCTCACCACCAATTTTATTTAAAAAAAATATATATATATTGTATATATATTTTAATTTTTGCTTTTCTTAGTCTTCAAATACTTTTATTTTGAAATTGATAAAATAAATAGCCTTAAAATAAATACGATTTAGCTCTAGCAACTCCCTCAAATTCCTGGCTCATGTCCAAATTTTTAAAACTCTAAGCAACAAGTTTGGATTATTTATTTAGCTTATTTTATTTTCAAATAATTTTCGGACTCATTCAGCTTCGTATGTTTGTTGCTACGGTTCAAAATCACGGACGTTCTCTGGAGGTTTGTTTAAAAATTATTTATTCACGCGCACGTGATTACTGATTAGGCAATTCGAAAACAATGCTCCAGAGAACATCACGTGATCTGAAATGGGATAACAAACAAACAGAGCTGAATGCGCTATTAAACCGAAACCTCTCGCATTTTTTTTCTTAACAACTCTTAACCTTTTCCAATTTGAGTTTTCAAATCAAATCAAATTCGGCAAAATTCTATTTTTTGTTTTGCTTTTAAAAACATTATCGCGCGTCAAAAACATTTCTTAAAAACTAAACATTAAATAAATACGATTTAGCTTAGCAGCTCCCGCAAATCCCTAGCTCATTTCCAAATTTTTAAAATTCTAAGCAACAAACTCGGATTATTTATTTAGCTTACTTTATTTTCAAACAATTTCGGACTCATTCAGCTTCGTCTGTTTGTTGCTCGGTTCAAATCACGGTCGTTCTCTTGAGATTTGTTCTTTTGTTTTATTCACGCGCACTTGATTACTGATTAGCATTTCGAAAACAATTCTCCTGAGAACATCACGTGATTCGAAATGGGACAGCAAACAAACAGAGCTGAATGTGCTACTTCAACCATTTTGTACAACACTAAACCTTTTCCTATTTACTAATTTTACACAAATATCGTCTATTTTCTTTCATTTAAATTAAAGAAACTTAGAGAGTAACCTGACATCGGTAGCTTCACAAAATGAGAGATGTTTAGTGACTTGTGCTTTATTTGGTGAAGTTTGTGGGATGACGATCGGCTGGATCGGCAGTGAAGTCAGACTAGGGGATTCGTGTTCTCATCTTTCCTTTGATTTCAAAGTGATGCACTGAAATCGAGTGCCACAGTTTAGCACTTCGGTTTTTCTTGTCCAGGTTGCGTACGTTTTGTGTGACATTGGCTTGTGAATTAGCATTTTTGCATAAATTTATTCGGTGGTGGCATTGTGACAAATTAAGAACGAGACCCTGGAGGCATGGGGAGCAAACTCTCACTTTCCTTTACGCTGTCCTCTCCACTTGGGAGCAAACGGTCAACTCTTCCAAGTGTTCAACTGTTCCTGGCTTGGATCAAGGGATCGGGTAAAACAGACCAGGATTTTAAAGTTGGAATATTAAATGAGGACTGAAGAAACAACACTGACTTGGAGCAACAGAGTGGAAGCAACCCAATAGCTGGGACAACGATTGGCTAGACTATTTTTTAATTTTTTTTTATTGGTCAATAAAATATAGTTATCTTCCTATCCTGTGTTTGTTTACTTTGCAATCCAACCACTCGAGTGAACCAGATAAACTCCGTAATATAAGCCAAGTTCTGCTGAAGTCTCAAGAAAACTTTGTGGCACTATAAAGGCTTGGTTTTAGTAAACAGTTTCGTTTCTGTGAGAAAGTACACTACAGATACATGCATGGCAACATTGCAAAAACGTGTAAAATAAATTTTATTTGATTCGCGAAGCAAGCAGACAACCACAATGTTCAATAAAATTTTGTTATCTTCACAGCCTTTCTTGGGGGCGTCACGCAAGGGACAAGCGTGACATGGTGTGACGCCCGGTTGCGTGACGATCCTAAGAAAGGCTGGGAAGATTATAAATTCTACTGAACATTGTGGCTGTCTGCATGCTTCGAAACCAAATTAAATTCATTTCACGCGTTTTGCAATGTTAACAACACGTATCTGTGGCGTACTTCGTCACATAAACGAACTATTTACTAAAACAACTATGCTAAAACTAAGTCTTAATAGTACCACAAAGTTTTCTTGAGACTTCGCAATTACTGTAAACATAAACCTTTCAGTTCCGAGCTGGAAATATTAATTCTCCTCACAATTCTTGGTTTGCAACTGACGTCATCGGCGCCATGTTGGATGACCATTAACAAAATAATTCTAATTAGCTTTATTGTTCCTATCATCCAACATGGCCGCCAGGGTCTTTGTCATTTAAATCTCTCGGGAATGGTTGCAAACTAGCAATACTGAGATTGCCGTGAATGTTAGTTTTGAGAAATCATCCCGAGTTGATCATGTTCTTTATTCTCATCAGCAGTCTGCTTGACAATGTATTGATATTGTAAGGAGAAATAATATGTTCATCACTAGGGATTGAATGGCTCAGAGCACGTTTTCCAAAACCTCTCCATCGTGCTTCCTCTGTAAAACTGGTTTAGAAATGATTGCGCGTTATTTTATTCCAAACTGCGAATAATTCATTCAAGATTGCAGCAAAATTGTAGTTGTACACTCCTAATCTATGAGAAAACAACCTTGGCTTAAAAACGAGAAAACAAATCTATGGTAATTTCTGCTTGCCATTTGCACGCATCGTATATATAATTTTTGCAGTTCAATAGATTAAAACAATTTTTGCAATAAATTGTTTTTTTTCGAGGGCTGCAAAACAATTATCAATCCGCTGAAAAATGAAGATAACATTGCTTTACAGTTTTTTTTCCTACTACAAAACAGACATGACATGAAATATAATGAATGAAGTCTTTGTGAAAGCGCAAACAGAGATAGTTTCTTTCCAAAATAATCGTAACTGAGAGAATTAAAATACTAGCCCTACTATAGCCGAGTTTTTAAATGCATTCCAATGTGCTTCTTGTCTTGCGTGACATTTATTTTTGGTAACACAGCAATTCAGTCACGCAATGCAAAACCACCCATGTAATAATTTGTTATTTTCAAGTGTTGGAGTTTTAAATGTATTCAGTGTACTTCTCGTCTTACGTGACATTTATTTTTGGTAATACAAAACAATTCAGTCACGTAATTTGTTATTTTCAAGTCTTGGAATTTTCAAATGTATTCTAATGTACTTCTTGTCTTACATGATACTTATTTTTGGTAACACAAAGCAATTCAGTCACGCAATGCAAAACCACATGCAATTTGTTATTTTCAAGTATTCCAATTTCATCACATTGAAAATGACACTTAACGACTTAGTATTTCTTTTCCAAACGAGTTGCAAAAGGAAACTTTTTTGACAAAACAAAACATTTCTGCTGCAATCTTGAATGAGAGTATATGTACTATAAAATTTACCAGGATAAGCAAGAGAGGTTTAAAAAAAACATACCCTTCACGTTTACAGTAATCAAGGATACAGTTGAACCAGCCTTGGGGGCCAATCCATTTTGCCAAACCAATGTAGTTGCCTACAGTAGGTTTTTGTCCATAGTAATTTGTCTCAGTTTTCTGACCCTACCCTGCACTGGGAGGAAGAGAAGCATGTAGATAGTAATTTGGCTGCACTAGACAAATTTTTGCACTTAACATGTATTCATATAGGATTTGTTACTTTACGCAAGGCGGTCACTCAGGGAGGTTCAACTGTATTAAATACCACAGACATGCAAACTACCAAGACCAATCAATGTAGATTGTTACAATCTCTCTATTTTCTAACAAGATCATGAAAGGTGCACAAGACTGAAGAATCACAAACAAAGCAAGTGTCCACAGGAGCCCTGAGAGCAGGTGCTCTTGGTAACTTGCCTCACTTGTGATTCCTTGGTTTCTATGCCTCTTCCAAGATCTTCTGCGAAAATGGAGAAGCTGTAAACAGTCTACACTATGAACACATGAATATATAGAGCCTCTCTATAAAAGCGAAGTTATTGGTCAGTTGCAGGTGGACCCGTGTTAGATCAGTTGGTCCGTTTGTTAGTCAATCGGCCAGTCAATGAGTATGGTAAACTCTTTCAATCAATCAGCAGATGTCAGTCGATCAATTGACAAGGCACATGGAGTTTGGCAATGTACATTTGTAATCTATCAATCAATTTGCTAATTTCTCAGTCAGATCCATCATTCATTGGTCAGTGCCTAATCATTCAGTCAATCAATCAGTGTGGTAGCTATATTTGATAGTGTGTTAATTAGTCCGTCAATCAGTTTATTAATCAATCAGTTTATTAATCAATCAGTTGAAGCCTGTGAGTCCATCCATCTGGTCATCAGTCAGTCAGTAAGTCAGTCAATCAGTCAGTCAGTCAGTTCATCAGTCAGTCAGACAGACAGACAGACAGACAGTCAGTCAGTCAGTCAGTCAGTCAGTAAGTCCGTGCATCTGTTCATCAGTCAGTCAGTCAGCCAGCCAGCCAATCAATCAATCAATCAATCAATCAATCAATCAATCAATCAATCAATCAGCCAATCAGCCAGTACTTTGTAGTTTATTAGTCAGTTTGTCAATTAGTCCATCAATTACATTCATGGTTGCCACCCATGGAGAAATAGAAACTGATCAAATGGAAAGTAGCCAAATTTTTTGGTGAAAACCATTTTTCATTGACCAAAATAAGACTGTCATTATCAAAACCTTCCCCAAACGACAAGAAATTTAGAATTTCCCTGACCACATACTAACTGTAAATTTCCCCAACTTTGACAAGAAATTTAGAATACTTCACTGACCAGATACTAAATTCTCGACTTTGACAATAAATTTAGAATTTCCCTGACCAGATACTAAATTCCCCAACTTTGACAAGAAATTTATAATTTCCCTGACCATATACTAAATTCTCTGACTTTGACAAGAAATTTAGAATTTCCCAGACCCTGATACCAAATTCTCGTACTTTGACAAGAGATTTAAAATTTCCCTGACCAGATACTAAATTCCATTCACGCTTTTAGCCAGAATTTGAAAAGTTGGTGTCCCTAGAGGCATGTCCCCGTATAAATTTGTTAAAGCTTTGTTGCGTTTTTCATCATTATTTTTTCTCCTATATATTGGATTGGACATCCACAGGAAACCTCAATACCCTTCTTGCTAAAAGCTTGATTCCCTGACTTTTCCCTTGCCTTAAAATGTTTTCCATGACTTTTTCCTGACTTGTGACAACCATGAGTTACATGTATGTCCGGCTGTCCATCTGTCCATGACTCAGTCAGTCAGAAAATCAGTCAGTCATTTAGTCTGCAAATTAGTCAGTCCGTCAGTCAGTCAGCAATTTAGTACTCAATGTCAATACGACGATCATTCAATCAGTAAAGTACTGTTAGTAGTTCTATCAGTATGTTAATCTGTAAATATCATTAGTCCACCAATCATTTTTATTATTAACAACATGTCAGTGAGTCCATCAGGCAGCCAGTCAGTCAGTCATTTAGTCTGTCACTTACATGTAATCAGTCAGTCAGTCAGTCAGTCAGTCAAGACAGTTAGTCAGACACAGTCAGTCAGTCAGACAGTCTATCTGTTACTCAGTCAGTCAGCAATTTAGTACTCAATCAGTTCATTGGTACAGTAATCCAATCAGTATGTCAGTTACACAGTCCCGACTTATTATTAACTTTTGAGAGCTCCACTTATCCGATGTGCAAATTAACCATGGCAAGGTAGTTGGCATGTCTGAAGTCAAGAGCAGAACTTGGCTTATAGAAGAGTTTGGCTTACCTGGCTCACTCAAGAGCTGGATTGCAAAGTAAAACATGCAGCACTACTAAAGATAAAGTCCTTGAAGCTTTGGTCCAATGGCATCTGATCTGGAAAAACAAGATTAAAACCCGTTTCAGTGTGAAATTCAAAATACAACTTCGCTTTACCAACTACACACATGTACAAGATGTATTGTTTATGTTTGTAAAACTGCATACAAATTTAGTGTCACATTTTAAATGTGTCCATGTCCATGTACATTGTACATGTAGAGCGTATTAACGGACTTGTCAATCAATCAATCAATCAATCAATCAATCAATCAAACAATCAATCAGGCAGTCTGCCAGTTAGTCAGCGGTAGTCGACAATAATTATGTATCTAAATTAGTGTGCCAATGATTTAGTGGTTCAATTAAAACAGTAAGTTGTAAGGTAATTATACCCATTAGCCATTCAGCAGGTAAGGTACATGTACATGTAGTTCAATTATGTTAATAATACACTTGGAAAATTACTCAATTCTGATGGCTAAATGGAGTGCAGCTTTAATTCATGTAACACGAGTGCGGAATAGTGTAACACGAGCGCACGAGTGCAAATTATAACTTACAATGATTTCCGAAATTAGTATATACATGTACGACCACTAACAACTGCTGACACAAGGTATACCGAAGATGGCCAAAGTTCACTCGAAGGCTTCCGAAAATTTCCGAAGATCAACCGGATATTTACGAAGATTCTCCAACTCTATCGGAAAGTTGCGAAATGACTTTCCGGCAGAAATTTTACAACAATTTTTAGGGGATTTTAAACCCTATTCAGACCGGGCTTTTTTGGTATTTTCCGGCCCGGGGAGGATTCCAGTTCCAGTCCATCTGTCAGTCAGGCAGTCAGTCAGTCAGTCAGTCAGTCAGTCAGTCAGTCAGTCAGTCAGTCAGTCCGTCAGTCCATCAGTTGGTCACTTAGTCAGTCCATTCAGTCCAGTCTGTCACTCGCGTCAGTCCATCAGTCACTCAGCCAGTCAGTCCATCAGTTAGTCCATCAGTCAGTCAGTCAGTCAGTCAGAAGTCAGTCCGTCCAGTCAGTCAGTCAGTCAGTCAGTCAGTCAGTCAGTCCATCAGTCAGTCAGTCCAGTCAGTCAGATACCATCACGGCAGTCATCAACTCCGTCTGTCACTCAATCATTCAGTGGTTATACTTATCGATGTAAGTACTTGAGAATGTGCATTATATTGGTTGTACACAAAGACATTTATCCCTTAGAGTCATGCTTTTCTTTCTCCATATACTGATTTCTGATTTCGTAGCACGGATACTACAAATGGCAAACTCAGCACGTAATAGGATCCTTTCGATATATTAAAATTCAGCTTGATAGCGAGGCTGAGAGGACACAAACAAAGAAATGAATAAACAATAAACTTGCTTGTTCCTTTGTTTGTGTCCTCTCAGCCTCGTTACCAAGACTGAATATTAATATGTCGAAAAGACCCTATGGTGGCTATATTTTATTCAACTTAAATTTGTTTTTTGTAAAGTGAACACGTTTCGGACATTTAATCCGCTAGAGCTTCATCTTGAATTGGCGAAAATCGTATCTTGGCAATGACTTATTGTTCCGGATATATGGAAATTAAATTTTCTGTGTTAGGAAATTAAATTTTCTCTCGAAAAGAGAAGTTTTCCTCTAGCACTAAATTGTTTGTTATTCCTTTCTATTATCTAGCTTCCTCTCTCAATTTCAATTTAGTTAATTTTCACTTCTCAAGTAAACCTTTTGTCATCTTCGGCATTATATTAGATGAAATGTAATCTATTATAATTGTAGAATTTCCTTTTCTCCTTTTTTATGTAATCACTTTTTTTTAAGCTACATAACTTTAATATGAAAGGATTGTAACAAAATTTCGTTTTGGTAACTGGACAAAATAAATAAAACAGGTTAAAAAAAATAAAATAAAATTGTTCCGGCTATATGTACATTATAAGGCATAAAATTAATCAATAAAAAAACATCCAGTAAAGTTTGTGATTTGTATACAATACTTTCGTTCGAACGGCCTCTTTTAGTTTAATAGACCTTTTACTCAACGTCACGGCTGTCTTTAGTCAACAACACAAAACTACAGTAAAGTGGCTTGGAAATGTCCTCCCACAATTGCAAGGCAACTTCTTCGTCCAGCTTCTGCCATTCCACATTAGCATCGAATTCTTTGAATCCAGGAGGTGACAGCCTCTGTTAATTCGTTTAGACTGTGTCGCGACTCTGTCAGTAGTACTAGCTCCTATTGACGTCAGTATAACTCTGTTTGTCAGTAGTACTAGCTCCTATTGACGTCAGTAGAACTCTGTTTGTCAGTAGTACTAGCTCCTATTGACGTCAGTAGAACTTTGTTTGTCAGTAGTACTAGCTCCTATTGACGTCATTAGAACCTGTTTGTCAGTAGTACTAGCTCATATTGACGTCATTAGAACCTGTTTGTCAGTAGTACTAGCTCCTATTGAACGTCAGTAAAACTTTGTTTGTCAGTAGTACTAGCTCCTATTGACGTCAGTAGAACTTTGTTTGTCAGTAGTACTAGCTCCTATTGACGTCAGTAGAACTCTGTTTGTCAGTAGTACTAGCTCCTATTGACGTCATTAGAACCTGTTTGTTAGTAGTACTAAGCTCCTATTGACGTCAGTAGAACTCGAACTCTGTTTGTCAGTAGTACTAGCTCTTATTGACGTCAGTAGAATTCTGTTTGTCAGTAGTACTAGCTCCTATTGACGTCAGTAGAATTATGTTTGTCAGTAGCACTAGGTCCTAGTGACGTCAGTAGAACTCTGTTTGTCAGTAGCACTAGGTCCTTAGTGACGTCAGTAGAACTCTGTTTGTCAGTAGTACTAGCTCCTATTGACGTCAGTAGAACTCTTTTTGTTAGTAGACTAGCTCCTATTGACGTCATTAGAACTCTGTCTGTCACTAGTACTAGTTTCTATTGACGTCAGTAGAACTAGCTCCTATGGACGTCAGTAGAACTCTGTTTGTCAGTAGTACTAGCTCCTATTGACGTCAGTAGAACTCTGTTTGTCAGTAGTACTGCTCCTATTTACGTCAGTAGAACTCTGTTTGTAGTAAAGGTTTTTTCTAACCAGTGCAAAAACCATGTTCAATCAAACGTGTCACGTTGGATTCTAGAAACGATCTTGATCAGCAAAAAAATATAATTATAATTTTGAACGATATTTCGGTTGGCCAAGTGCCACCTTTTATTCCGACTTTATCAAGTTTTTTTGAAAATGGATATTACAATTTGTTACAATTGTAACGATATCTTAAGTAATTTGAGCCTTTTGTAATTCGGAATGTCATTTAAAATGTGATCGTGCTTGTTTTATGAAAAAGAAAACATGTTAGTCTTGTTAGGCAGGCGTTGTATAGTTGACCCAGCGCAATGGACAGAACGCATGATTTGAAACAACAGAACCGCCTCTCATCCCTCCCCCCCCTCTCCTAACAGTTTTCCATGGGAAGCTAAAAGCTGTGAACTGAGTTAGATACTGAAGTCCCCGCGCTGGGCACCATGTAAGTTTATATCCATGAAAAGTTCGCGTCTTGTTGGTGTGTCATTTCTGTGATGTCACACCTTATCCATAGATACCGTAAAAGCTCTATTTAGCCCCCCCCCCTCTCTATTAAGCCCCCTATCTAATAAGCCCCCGTTTGGAAGTCAGACTTTTGTAATAAGCCCCCCCCCCCCCCTCCTCTATATTAAGCCTCCCCCCTCCTTCCATCAGGCTGATGATAATGACTTTTCGGCAATATTTTCTGGCATTCCAGTCACTTTGTATTGAAACGTGGTCTTTAATTTCCAGAAACTATCGTCAAGTTAGGGTATAAATGACGTCTCCTTTGTAAGACGGTCATACATAACCCATTTCTTGTTCTGTTTTTTTAGTGTGTAATAGTAAAGTTTGAAAAATTAATGCGAATTTTCTTGAAAATTTATGATTTGAATAAGCCCCACCTCTCTATTAAGTCCCCCTCTCTAATAAGCTCCCCCCCACCCCCTTCTTGAGGCCTGAAATTAAATAAGGCCCCCGGGGGCTTGATATAGCTTTTTAAGTGTATTACACAGTCAATAAACTTGTATTGTATTGTATTGTATTGTATTATTGTATTGTATTGTTATTTCTATCATGTAAACAGGCCCTTTCTAAAGGATAAACATTTACTATAGAGGGAAGCTGTACTCACCTAAGTGATATTCATGATGCAGAGAAGGTCTTTTCCAATCTTTTGATAGTTGTTCCTTGAGTTAAGTCATCAGCCTGAACTGAAGTTGCAGAAACTGTTTGAAAAAAGTAAAATAAAATATATTAAATGTTTTCTTGCTGGTTATCGGAGAGGACACATGAACATAAAATCAAGAGAGGATGAAATAAGAGAAAGCATCCCCCACCCATACGTGGGTCTCTTCCAATGATAATTTGTTGAAATCTACTTTTATTTTTCAGTCGGGGCTAAGGGTTCCTTCGGCTCTACTTCCAGTCGTTTTGGGAGTCCGGTGGGGCGAGGAACGCGGGCTCACAAAACGGCTGGAAATCGAGTCCAAGGGTTCCTTTGATACCCAGATGAAGAAAAGCATCTCCTTTGTGATAAAAAAGCATAACTTGACTTGGTGCCAGAAGTATCTTATTCCAGCGCTACCTCAAGAGACTAACAGGTACACTGTCCTGATTTAGCATGATGCTCAGAAACATATCTAGATCATAGGAAGTTGAACAATAATGGTTTGATTCTGTAGAATAGCACTCGACAAATGACAGGAACCCATTAGGAAGTGAGGATGACAAACGACAGCGAGGATGGAAATGGATTGCAATATGGATTTTTGAAAAAACGCCAGGATGTCAGTTTTTTCAAAGTTTCAAATTTGGCTAGGAAAATTTTGTTGCAGTATGGAATTTCTTGAAGAAATTGCTTTTTTATCATTTAGTTAGAGTTTATTAAGTTCTTATTTCATAGATTTAGGGACCATTTCATGCATTTATAACAGTTTTTGAGCTAATACGCCGGGACAGTGTCCCTTTAAGGGGGGTCCTTCTTAACTACCGGATTCAGACTTATTGCGAAGGACATTATTTTGTTGCTCGAAAAGTTTGGTGTTGCGACGAGCTAACATGGCAAGATATATTAGTATGAACACTTGGTGTTAAAAAATGCACATTGCGCGTGCGTAACTAGTGCCAGTCCCAAACCGCGCGCGAGAATTAGAAATCCCTAAAACTCGAAGGAAAATTGGATAAAGTTTCAATTTCTTTTGTGGATCAGAGGAAGCCTATCCTCCTTTATAAACGTACGTATGGGATTACTGTTTACGCTTAAAACAGCAAAATCTATTAAAGAAAACGTACAATGTTGCGTCTTTATGACGTCATAACTTTGGTATTAATGTGAATTTCAACAAATGCATACGTCGCTTTATGCATTGCAATATTCTTTAATCATTGGCATTGTTTTCTAATGTCAAATAATGTAAGTTGTTTTGAGTTTTAGGGGGTTTTCTGTCCTGGTCACGTGACTTGCCAAATATGGTCGTGACTTAAAAATCTTGAAGGGACTTTCAATTGAGCAAACATGGCCAAACAGCTTATATGTAGAAGTCGGAGATCCAAAGATATGATAGTTTGAAGTCTTCCTAAGAATAGACTGGTAGTTAAGAAAGGTCTCCCCTTAAAGGAGCTATTTCACGATAATTATTTTTAAGTCATTTTTGCGAAGCTAGTGCAAATCATGCACCTACAAATTGAAGAAAGCCTCAAAATAATAGTTTACTAAGGTAGAAGAACATTTAATAGGTGGACAATAAACCAAATAAGAACAAGGATGGAGAAAATTAAGACGGATTGCGAACGGCGAACTTGAAAAAAATTGGCCATTTTTTCAACATACACCATCCGTGACGTAGCCCCTTTAAACAGATGGATCGTGTAGGGTGCTTCGGGCTAAGGATTCCTCGATTTCCCATTTCTGATCTATGGATAAACCTCTTTAAACTGTCCTCACCGTGCTATGCTCGCAAATAAGTTCTTCTCAAATCTTTTGTGAGTTGTTCCATCGATATATCACCAGATAAAACGTCCAGAAACTGCCCATAACAGCTAAACAAAGAAACAAAGAAACAAAAAACAAATAAATAAATAAACGAACAAATACTGTTTTCTTTCCGGTTAATTTGATCGAGCGAGCAAAATGTAATAGCCTCACCCTCGGACGCACATCTTAAGTTCCCGGGGGGGGGGGGGGGGGGGGGGGGGGTGGGGGGGGGGGGGGGGGGGGGGGGGGGGGGGGGGGGGGGGGTACTCGGGTTTGTTTTGGGTGGGTATGTGCCGCCCCAGGTCTCCGTTTTAGATAGATATAATTTGTATTCAAAATGATACCCGTTTCTAGAATATAGGCCAATTTTTAATACCCCATTCGAAGTTTAGTAAGTTTCAATAACCCGTTTTCGAAAAGTCTCTCCGAATATGGTTACGTTACCTCCGTTCTAGATCAGGAGTCCCAAAATCACATGCCCGTAAAGGTATTTTGGGGAGCTACCGCACCCCCCCCCCCACACCCCACGAACTTTAATACCCCCATTACCGCCGATCTTTAATTTGTTTTTTTGATTTGCACTATTCCCTCATTGACGTCATAAATTAAGCATAAATCGGTACCAAATTATTACCAAAACATAATGGGTGTATTACAATGGAATTAGTAACTGCAATGTCGCTTAACGAATAATTATAGCAGAAATTATGGGCAAACCTGCATGTCATTTGCGCGGTTGCCATGGCAATGTCATATACCGTTCCATAGAAAATTATGAAAATGGGTACCCCTAGCTTTCACATACCTACAGTAGAAACACTGCATTCCTTTTCTATACCCTTGGATTGAACTTAATGAACAATATATATCCCCAGAAGGAAGTGGAAAGAAGCTGTCTTACGATGGCTAAGAACTTCAAACCTGCAGTTCACCTCATACCTAAATGACAGTTTTCCCTACCCTTTTCTACACTCCAACTCGTGAAATCCCTACCCGTTTATATACCTCCAGTCTGAAAAGGTACCCCTTTCGGGCGGAGGCCTCCCGTATAGTCCCATTAGAGGGAGTACCCCCCCCCCCCCGGGGGTTGCTCCAGAGAGTTCAAGGACGACGTCCCGGTACTAAGTGGATTGAAATGGTCTACCAGTCGAACCTCTACTAGCGGCCACCTCTCTATAACGGCCACCTCTCTAAAACAGCCAGGCCTTGCACCGATCCATACACTTTACTCTTATTGAATACTTCCCTACAACGGCCACCTCTCTAAAACGCCATTTACTTCGGCCTCAAGGTGGCGCGTTGTTGAGAGGTTCAACTGTATCCAGAAATCAAGACAGTTTTCACCCACGGATAAAGCCATGCCGGGGATAAATCCAGAGATAAATATATGCACAGAAGTCCTGGCATAACTACTTGACGACTTTTCATATTAGTACAGCGGCTTAGCTCAAATTTTGAGAGAAGTGTGCACTTCGACCTAAAAGACATGAAACTTTCCACAGTTAACAAACACAACCATAAGGTTTATTTTTAGATGTGGAGCCATCTCGTGATTTGACCTATTGACGTCACTAAAAGGTCAATGACGTCACAAGAAAGAAATTGCTAGTATTTGACCATATATTTCTTACTAAAGTGCTGAAAAAGAATATATATTTGGTAGTAAAAGCTTGCAATCATCTTAATAAAGACAACTTTACGCTTGACTTATTTTATGGACTTTGACCTTTGAACCTTGGTTGACCTTTAAATGTTAAAATTGAATCAGGATTAGCCTGGTTAAAATGCATGCCTAATGCAACAAATGCAGATCGTATAACTGTACTCTGACTGTTTAGTTTGAAGTTTTAGTTGTGTTTTAAGCTGTTTCAAGTGGCTGTTCTAAGCTACCTGTACCTATTACCATTCTCCAGAACGCGAGAAGAGCGTGAGAGCAGTGCACGTCCAATGAGGTTTTTTTACCATTTTGAAAAGAGGATCTTCTCTGGGATGCTTAAAGCTTTCAGTAGCTTGTTCATCCATCTTTTCAGGACATTTTGATGTAATTAACCATTTCTTGGCAGTTTTTTGACGTTGCCATAGCAACACATAATTACCAAAATTTTACATTTTCATCAAAGGCTTTGTTCTAATGATATTTTTTCCACCAACATTGCATTATTAGTGTGTTTTTAACATCCCATTATTGCTTTGGAATGATTTTGTTTCAATTTATTGCGTTCTTTTGTGTGGAAATAGTGAAACCCTTGATGGCGGATGTAATTGACGTCATTTGGCGTCATATGAAGTCCATAACAAGTAACTATCTTTCTTGTCGAGCAAGTTCAGAGCTATCTATAGGGCATAATGCTTTGGATACATCTGTAATTAACTAAAACCAAGGAGGGTTTCCATCAACCCCCAGTCCTTGTACGGTCGTCGGGGTACCGAGGGTTAACACACTACTTGCACCATCCTGCGCAACCCTTTTTACACCGACAGTCCGACAGTGTATTAACTCATAGCAAGAAACCGACATCCTCTGTAAGGGTTTGTCCACAGTGGTGCTATGGTATTTGTTATTCAGTCTAGGATCATCGTCCTACAGGTGACATCTGGCATATAGCCGATGGGGTTTGTCATCAATTTACTTGACGGGACACAATGACATTTTTGTGCACCTAAATGCGTAGAGGATTGCTCTCAACACTGAGCAGCAGTCAACAATATTGAATACAGCCCTAGTTTTGCAAAGTCAATCTATTTAAGTTATTTATTTTACATGGCAAAGTCATTCTGGTCAGGATGATTTGATCAGTGATATAGTTGATGACGAGAAGGGACGATGTGTCAACACTAATACATAATGTAGTATTGATAGATCTGATTTGCATACGCTGGGAGTTTCATTGGTTAGAAGACAGTGGATGGACATGTCCAAGCAAACGTTGCTAGCCCTGGTATAGAAGGTATTTTAGCTAAAGTCATCCATGTGACCAAAACCCAGCACGCACATCATGTCACATCCGCTGCGAGGCTCTATGCATTCCTCCAAAAAGCCTAATCATTCTTGTCCCCAGAGGCCACGATCCTTTTGGTCAGCACCAAGAATCAAGACCTCTGGCTGGTTCGAAAACAGGAAGTCCGCGAATCTCAGACTAACCGTCAAATCTGACAAATCTGATTGGCTGAGAATACAGAACGAGATACTCTGAGCATGCTTAACAAATTGGGAACGGCCAGAGTCTTGAGTTCTTGGTGCTGACCAAATGGATCGTGGCCTCTGGGAATGAGAATGAGCCTATGTGGAAAGCCCAGGGTCAGCTGTGACGGCCATGATATCTTCCCCTTAAAGAATGGTGTGCAATGTAGGAAAGTCGCAGTGACCATTTCAAATACCTGTTGAAAGAACCTTAGTCTTTTATCGAGAAATATGTGGCTTCTAGAGGTCAGAATCTATTCGAGAGGGCAATTTTCAGCTATAAATAGAGTTACTGATAAAGGTCATGCCCTGGACTGTTTGCTCTTGATCGATACCCACTACTCCAGATGGCTCAGGGGGGCCTGGTACTCCGATATATTAATGACGGGGAGATGTAGACCCCAAAAAGTCCAATGTCCCAAAACGTAACCCCCAAAAAGTCTGCTTTTTTTCTCTGAATAAATAATAAGTAGATAAACATCAAGAAAGTACACAAATAGTTGATGTGTCCACCTTTATTCATTGTTTGATATAAAGTCGAGAAAAATGGGCTATGCCTTTTATCAACACTAGAAAACGTTCCCCCGCCAAAATCTTTCTATACCCCCCAAAAAACTGCCAGAAAATTTATAGCCCCCCAACAAAGACCCCATATTGCTAATTTTGATTTTCAAGACCCGCCAAAAGGTCTTTGCACCTCCTCGTCACTAATATACCTGCACTCCTGTTGTTGATGCATATATGTTTGGATGCTATACTGCTGTAGTTGTTTGAGATGTTCAATCCTGGCACGGTTGAGACTTTCCAAGATTATGCCTGATCTGGTATTTCAACCGTATGTGACATCTCAACTAGAATCAGCTGACAGAGTGGGCAGGGTCTAGGATGTCTACATTCCAAACAGTTTTGAAGAACACAACTAGAGAAAAGCGAGGGAAGGGTGTGCGGCTGTGCGCAGGCGAGTGCGGCTCCCAACAACAGTGATTCTGAGAGCTGATTCTGGTCAGTTTTTAGTCCCAACAAGTGACAAAGTCAGGTGGTAGATATTTTCTTAGTACACTGGTAGAGGTGGATGTTTGCAAACATGATCCCATGCTAGCAGACACCTATCTCCTTGTGCACATTGCAAACAGAGGATGTAGGACCGTATGTGTGCACATGTGTTGAAGCAGAAGTCGTTGTGTTGCCCATTGCTACTTTGACAAGATTAAGCCCAATGAATTGTGGGTGGCTTTTGGTACCGGGCACAAGTTTTCAAATATGTTCCTGTCCATCATCTTGTTGACTCCCAGATGTGCAGCACTCTACCTGTCGTCCATGCCCTGCACCGTCTTGTCATTTCAATAGTATAGGTTAAGAAAACTCCTGGGACACATGACTGAGTTTCCCAGAAGTTACCAAATGCATTTGAAGACATCATACAGATGCCTAGTGATATAGACAATGCCGTTTTCTGCCACTGCTTGAGTGGTTTAAGGTGCTGCTGTATGAGCGCAGAAGTCAACAGCACCCGTAAACATCTGTACATGTTTTTCCACTCTTCGCGAAGTCTTAAGAATATATCACCGACCCAAGCAGTGCTGATACAACATATGTGAGCCTGTTTATCAGGCCAACACCCGGACCAGTTTCCTAATTACAGATCCTGATTCTCAGCTACTTTACCTTTAGTTAAAGCCTCTTCTAACTGGGGCTGGAAACAAAGTAGTAAAGGACACCACTGTATACAACCCTTACACAGGCTTTGTTTTATTGCTTTGAGTTGATACACTGACTGCAGGTTCAAGAAGGATTGTGCAGGACGATGCAAGTGTGTTAAGTCCTCAAGCCTTAAAAAAGGCCTGGTGCAGGAAATTATGGTTGATAAGCAATATCTCAGGTTAATTTGTACTACCACGCTGAATTTTTTCCTGATTATAAAACTCGATATTCTTTTTTGGCTCAATTTATCATTTTTATTTATATATCTTTTTTTGATCACGTACCATGTCACATGATAGTTTTTTCTTAAAATTTCGTAATAAGCGACTTGTACTTGTATTCATCAATAAATGAGTGTTTTTCGATAGTGTAAAGTTATTTACCTGCCTTTGGAATGATCATCCATGATTTCGATTTAAAGAGTTATAAACCTGCATCTAAAAGCCTTTTTGTTTTGATGATTTCACTGAACACCGCCGCAATTTCCCCAAATATTGGCTATATTCCTGCCAAATGTCGCGTGGCATGTCACGTGACCTGCCAGAAGCCCTAATACCTCCTTAAAATGTCAAGGACGTTAAAACCTAACTGTGTGATAAATTTTGGTTGCAATTGCCATTCTTGTCACGCAGAAAAAGTAAAAGTATTTGACCCAAGGCATTAATGTGCTTGAGTCAGTATTGACGTGCACTGCTCTCTGCTCATGTTCATGGATAATGTACCAGTAGCTTGAAACAGCCACGTGAAACAGCTTAGAACGCAGTTAAAACTTCAAACTAAACAGTCAGAGTATAGTTTATACGATTCTGTCTGCATTTGTTTACATAAGGCATACATTTTAACCAGGCTAATCCGGATTCAATTTTAACATTTAAAGGTCAACCAAGGTCAAAGGTCAAAGTCCATAAAATAAGCCCAAAGCATTTAAAGTTGTCTTTTTTTGTACTTTATTAAGATGATTGCAAGCTTTTACTACCAAATAGATATTCTTTTCAGTATTTTAGTAAGAAATATATGGTCAATACTAGCCACTTCTTTCTGTGTGACGTCATTGACCTTTTAGTGACGTCATAGGTCAAATCTCAGATGGCTCCACATCTAAAAATAAACCTTATGGTATGTTTTATCAACTGTGGAAAGTTTTCATGCTTTTAGGTCAAAGTGCACACTTCTTGATATTAGCCGCTGTACTATATGCAATATTTCAAGTTATTACACATTCTGTGTTCGATTAGTAACCTGCAATAACCCCAAAACGTTAATTGTTAGTCCCAATTTATACGTTCACACAAGTAGCGTCGAATGTAATTCAAGCCGCAGAGATCTCGCTGGTATTGCTTGATTCGACTATACGTTGCAACCTCCATGGAAGCAACGTGTTCTACTTTGTTATTTATGTGTACATTGCGCTGATTTAAAGCAAAGCGATCTCAGCGAACTTTCTGAGACTTGAATTACATTCGTCGCGACGGAAATGCGACGTATAAATTGGGGCTTAGACTCATAATAAGCTACATACAGCCACACACAACTATATTGAGACCATTACCTTGCGAAGAATGGAGCCATCCACATGCCATGGTAAATTAAATTGTTTGGTGTAGTCCAGAGAGTTTGCGGCGGGCCGAACTTCTCTCAACTTTGCCTCTTGTTGACTACATTTCTCAGTAATTCTCAGACGAAACGGGTGACTTTCTCGTAGCTTACAACTTGCTCAAAATGTCCAATTCCACATGCAGAAAATCGAAGCGCTTTCCCATATCTGCGACTTTTGCAGCTAAACGTGGTTGACTTTCATCTTGAATAAATTAATTTTGAATTTTTAAAAGCACGAAAACGATTGGCCGTATGCTAATTGTTCTGCATATATATTAAAATAATAACTCTGAATTGCAAGAAAGTTTGGAAAAGACACCATGTCGAATGCTACTTTAACCGTTTGTTTGTGTTGCGCGCTAATTGTTTTTCGTTGCAGGTCAAAAATCAAAATTAAAAGGAACGTGAAATTATTTTTCGTAGAATACCACAAGGAGCTCGTTGAAATCATACAATCCACGATGGGGCCAAACCACAAATTTTGTCTTCGATTGGTCATCAATCTGACTCATTGATCATCGGCGATACTCAATGACTATTAATCAGTCGATTTACTTATTGATTACCCATCAAATAATCATTGATGTCCATTGCGTTCATCGATTTATTACGTCTGGTTTTCTATCATCACTAAATTATGCAAAACAGGTTATATTGACGATGAGAAGTGTGACGGCTGCGAAGAAGACTACATCCGGGAGGGGGGGGGGGGGGGGGGGGGGGGGGACTCCCTATATCAATGGGTCGGGGGTGCTCGTTCGGAAATTTTGAAAAGAACCCCTAAAAGGTACCAATTTTTTTTTTTGTGGGCGTTGGCCCCAATTCATTTTCACCCCTAAGAGGTACCAATTCTAAAACAACACATTAACTGACAATATAACATTCTTAATAGTGATAAAGACGATGCCTTCGAATACGATCTACTCGTAAACAAAACAGTTCCTGTCATATTTTTTCCGGCCCAGCAACCCTAAAAGGTACCTCGTTAACTCTAAGGGTAGTCAATTTAGATTTTACACCCCTAAGCGTACCAAATCATGAATTTTAACCCCTAAAAGGTACGACGAGCACCCCCGCCACTTTTATATCGAAGTTCCCCCCCCCCCCCCCCCCCCCCCCCCCCCCCCGGGACTACATACTCCGTGTTTAGTCTTGTTTGACCGTTTAGGACCATTATCCGGGTTTAAAACTTTGCAAACCACCCATGGAGACTCCTCGCCGATGCAAGCTTAACTTTTTGTAAATATATAGATGTTATTGAACTAGCTTGTTCGGTCCGTATTGGGAAAATATTGGTCGAGTTCTTTTTTTGCAAGTTTATAAACTTGCAAAAAAAGAACGAGACCAATATTTCCCAATACGGACCGAACAAGCTAGTTCAATAAAGTTTTTATTATAATGGCTTTTTAAAACATTTGCTGAGAAATTAGTGCAACCATTCTCGGCTAACGCGCGCGCGCCAAAACTAAGCATATTCTTGCATTTTTCAGGCCACTTTGCGAAAAGTTTAACCAAAATTGTCCGCCAGACATGAGGAAAAATGTTTCTACTTAATAGAAAACAGTTTTCTTTTGTTCAATGTTTCATAAAAGGAATTTGGCGAAATGAGTTCGTGAGCGGTCCATCTTTGCGGTCCGTATTGCAAAATTCGGACCGCTCAGGGAACCAATCAGAATGCTCCTTTTCATCGTGGACCAGTTTGCCATATAATAAATATGAGTATATGCGCAATCAGTGTTTATGCGTTACAAAGGCACGAGCAGACAAACACATTTATCCTGCTTGTCGCTCACGACCATTTTATTTGACAATCCCTAACGTTAACCTTGAATGCATACAACTTGTCAAACTTGTTATACAGTGGAACCCGGTTAATTCGGATACCAAGGGGATATGCACGCGAAAATGTCCGTATTATTCGGGTGTCCGTATTTTAAGTGGGCTCTCGGAATAAACCTCACGGACACATGTATCAGGCAAAGGACGTCAAAGAGGAAGAAGGCTACAAGTGTGCAAGCAATGACTGCAGTAAAAGGCCAAGGAAGTGAAACTAGCATTTGTGTGAGTGAGCACAGTGAGCAGAGAACTTTAAGATCTACATGGGTCAAACACCGGAGGAAAGACAGTTGTTACTTAAACATGTCATGCTGTATTAGTAATAAAAATCGCGTTAACTTGAAGAAAGCTTTCATTTTCTAACATGCTACAATTAGCACATAATCGTGACAACTGAAAAAGTTTCAATACACAGATAACCAGTGTCCGTAAAGCGAGGTTAACTTTGTATGAAGGCGTGTCACTCGGTCACATGCACAGAAAGTTTCCGTTGTCCATATTTAAAACCGATGTCCGTATTAAGCGGACTAATGGGAGAGAAAATATATCAGTGAACGTTTCGTCGGGACAAACAAAACTGTCCGTAATAAGCGGGTGTCCGTAAAGCGGGGTTCCACTGTACTTCAATAAGTGTGATTACCTTATAAAGATGTTAGGCTTAATTATGACATCACTGGGAAGCGTTTACAGTTATTTTCATTGACTATTCAGCTTATTTTAATAATGTGGCTCGTAACGGTTTACAGCCCTTGTGCTTTGATGGATCGATACTACCACCCTATATCAGTTGATGTTAAAATAAAGGTATCAAACAAATGCCCAATCATCGGTAAACAAGTTATGATAATCTTCGTGACATAATAGGTTACCATAGCAAACAGTATAACCTGTCAAAAACACACTACTAACTCAAAAACGAGCTCGGTGACCCCCATTGAATATTGATCAGCATGGTTTAAGGCTACCGAACTCGACTGGTTCTCGTGGATAATCACCTTTTTGTCCTTATATTCGGCCTTTTTGCAATGATTTGTATAGTTTCAAAACTCTACGGTTTCATCCATAGACTTAAAAAATAAGACAGTTATGTCCACCTTGTACAGCATAATAAACAGTACCACATAAGAGTACTGCTCAATAGCTTTCATTTGAATGGTCACCGGCACACTAGGGCTTCATCCAAATATATAGACTTAAATAAAGCACCCCTCACAGCATAATAATTATTAGCCTGTTCCAGGCGTTCGGATAGTGAGGGGCGCCTTCTCCCCAACCCCCTCGCCTTTTTTTCCTCGCCGTTCTTCGCGATTCGCGCGTCTTTTCGCGTCGCTCCCCTGGAACAGGCTAAATAATTATAAACAGTACCATATGAAAGTACTGCTCAATAGCTTTTGCGCATGCACTTTTAAATAAAAGGGTTTCATCCACAGTCTTAACAGTTATCACTGCATTAACTGACTCAAGTTTGACTCCGGCTGGGAGTGGAAGGTTTCAATGAAGGAAAAGTATCCCAGTTTTTCTTCAAATCGATTCTTACATATTCTTCAGAATGTTTCGGCGAGATTAATC
Source organism: Desmophyllum pertusum (assembly GCA_029204205.1). Classification (NCBI taxonomy): domain Eukaryota; kingdom Metazoa; phylum Cnidaria; class Anthozoa; order Scleractinia; family Caryophylliidae; genus Desmophyllum; species Desmophyllum pertusum. Next base: position 113,931 of record MU827349.1, read on the forward strand.
TTACTTTAGCTTGAACTGAGTTGTGCAAAATAAAGTAAAATTGCCAACAAAGGGAGCATGAACTGCTATTGAATAGCAGTTCAGTTGCTAAATGCGTCTAGTATGATAAATTTTCACATCGTGGAATGACGCTTACAAGCGACTTCCAAAACCTTTTTTGTATCCACTATTTAAACATTTGTTCTTTGGGAGGGGCATTTGACCGTCAAATCCTGCACTAGGGTAGGGCATTTGAACGCAATTTTTGCCCAGGGGGGCGGGACTTTGAACGAGCCAATCTTCAAAAGTTCAAATGCCCGGGGGGTTGCCCGGAGGGGGATGGTGAAGCTTCGAATTGATCGGCGCATTATTTCATGTTGGGTTTTGCCATATAATAAACCTTATTAACCGAGCTTGGTACTTGTACTCCCCCATACAGACCTCCCGCTCGGTTAACAATTAAATAACATAAAAAAACAAGAAGTTCCGGTATAAAAAGGGCCTGGCCTGGCCATTCTCACACCTAGTTGCCAATCAACCTTCAAAGCATAAAAAGCTGACAATAACCTGCGCTTTTTGTACGACCGTTACTGATAAAATTCGTTTCATTTGTTTTCTAGAAGAATGTTCTGTTAAACATTAGCAATTTTTATCTTATTTTTGGTAATGATATATTTTGGTTTCATGAGATTTTGAAGCAGAAAGCTTGACTCAATAACGTGCCACGACTGCAAGAGTACAAATTTGCATTTCGCACCCGAAAGGTGTGAAATGTGAGAGGTGCCATCCCTTTTATAGCGGAACTTCTTGTTTAAATACGAAGTTGATGGCCGGTGTATATATACTGGTACTTTACTGCTAATATCTGAAACACAGTGAACATCAATTTAATCCCCGGATTATTTTATCGTTTTCAGAGCTGTAAACATTGTAATTACATACAAATAATAGTCCTATTGTGGATAATCCTTTACATGCTGGGGCGTCATACCGTTCAGGCTATATGGCCACAATACCGATTGTTTATAATGCTAACAACCTAGCACCGTCTCGTAGTAGTGTTGAATAAAGTTCAGTTAGAAGATTACAAAATCAAGATGCGATGTTTTACGGCGAGGTCAGCTGCTTCCTTTACGTTGTTTTCCAATACAAGCTGAGCTCTTTCGGAGAATGGAATAAGAACATTATATGGCTTGAAACTGGACATCTTTCCCACAGCTTCCAGACCTGCTTCGATGTGTAGAAGAAGCTCTTGGTTCCAAATCAATGCTTGCCCTGCAATGATCGAACAGGCTGCATTTTCATACGAGGCACCGCCGAATAACACACCCACCAGAATCCACTGGTCACCGCCAACACGCTGGATCACAGGGCAGCCTGATGCTCCGCTATCGACAGAGAAGGCAAAGTTGATCACTTTGAACTGCATGTGCTTGTAAACTTCGTACATTGCGATATTGAATTCAAATTTCTTGTGATTATCCTGCTCGCCCCCAAAATGAATAACTGTTAGCGGATCCGTAGTTTTCAAGCTAAATTTCTCTTCACCTGAGGGTGTAAATGCATTCTTCACAAGCGAAGATAAATCGAACAAATTGTACTGCTCGAGAAGTTGCTGTTCGTCTATTTCCCATTCCTCCAAATCATCTCTTTTCCTGCCACAAGTGTATTGAATGCCAAGTTTGACCAAAGCAATATCTCGGTTATGGTAATCCGGCCTTCTACCTGCGGGAAGTGAGCGATGAATTATAGCTCTCCGAGGTCTGGCTTCAAACGAAATATTTTCAATTTCTGGCGGGAAGAAAACGAATCTTGCCATATTAACTTTATCACGATTTCGAAGAACATGGGCAGCAGTGAGAATCCATCCATCGCCGAAATGAAAACCAGTTCCAACATAACTGATGCCATTCCCTTGAACGACTTCGATTCGACATACGCCCGAACCAAACTGCTGAAGTTTGGAGAGCGTCTCGTTGAGGTTAATGGCTTTTGCTAGAGAGCCGCGATAGTTGTCATCGATTGGGATGCTTGAAATGATTTTTCTTTTCTCATTTTCTTCACCTTGGAGAAGTCTCTTAACTTCTTCTTCGTACAAAAACCTTCGGCCTCGCGAATAGCGCCTGACGAAACCACAAGACATGGCGAGAACGAGCTCATTACAATATACAGAATACTTTGACAGCTCGTAATAAAACAGAAATGAAATGAAAGCTTCTGAAGCAGCTGGCAAACCTGTTGTCTTGACGATGTCAATTTTCCGACAGCATTTTCGTTTGTGGTGCTGTTTTTTTACAACTTTGTGTTGTTCAATACTGGTATATGCAGAATAACAATGTTTTTTAATGATTCTTTTTTAATTTAATATCCAGTTATCGCTCAACACAGGACAAAGAACTCTTTTTGAAATCGCCGCAAGAAGAAATGACGCCTTTGAAATTGCATCAACTGAAAGCACTGGGTAAAGTGATTGTCTCGGCCGAGACAACGCTTGCTATTCATATGCAAATACGACGGAGTTTTGGTCTGCTATGTTAATTTAAAACTCACTTCTGACAGATCGCAATTTCATTTTATTTGTTCATTGTTTAGTTTGAAAAAATACTCGCGTTGCTAAAATTCATATCCGATTCGTAGAACTCTTTGAAACTATTTAACTGTTTCCAAATCAGTAGTATTACATTTAATCATAAAAAAATTTCGGACGAATAAACTTTCGGACAAAAAAAAATGATTTACCGTCTGATTATCTTCGATTATGTAAATTTAATGTGCAAGATTACTGCAAATTTAGCATTTTACAACAAGGAATGCTTACGAAAACGCTCCACATTTGCTAGGATAACACAATTAAGACATTTTATCGTTATCCTCTTTTTGAAATAGTCAGCTATCCTGTGAATTTGATTAGTAATTATTTCATTGCAAAGTTTTGAAATTTGCAACATCAAGGATTAAATAATAAAGATCGGGACACACCAGGTGACATGTCACAGATACCTGTCGCCTCGTGTGTCAATGTTAACATTTTGGTCCCTAATAGATCGTTTTCACCAAAATAACAAGATTGTACCTTGCATCAAAAACATCAACAAACTCAGAGATAGTAGAGTAAGTGAAAATAAATATATTCTCCAAATTTTAACTTTCCAGTGTTCATTGCAACGAAGTTATTGGGAAAACAATATTCTGAAAATTACAGAGCTAAGTATGGGTCCGCCATATTGGTGTAACACCAAAATGGCGGCCAAAAATGTCTGCGAGTAGAAAAAAAGATTTGCTACCAAAATCATGATTTTTCACTTTGAAATGTATTAGCACATCTGAAAAGCATTTTGCTTTTTAGGATCAATAGTTTTGAATTTAGAATTTTGATGACGTCACGTGAAAACGATCTGTAGACAATTTGAGAAATAAGTTTCTAAACAATTTAGTCGCACTTTCGGCCATAATGGCGATCCAAACTATCGATTTCGGAGCGCATAGCCTAAGAGCAGTCATGCGCGCAAGGTTTTGCGAGCACGACTTTCGACTCAATTGCTCAAAATCGGCCGGCGTACAAAGCCTTTGAGCTTTCCCGTAAACACGGTTTTGACAGCTGAAGCACTTTTTGGCTATAATGATGATTTTCGGTACAAGCGCTAGAAATCGGCCAAAAAGTCGTTTTCGGCGGGTACAGCCAGTGAGCAGTCCCGCGCGCAGGTTTGCGAGCTGACCCTCTTTCGGCTAAATTGCTCAAAATCAACCGAAAAGGCCGTTTTCGGCGTAGAAAGCCTGTGAGCAGTCGGGGTGTCACATATTATGTGATTCAGTTTTATCAATTTGTCAGTGGAAGAATATTGTCGGAAACTTATCGAAGATCTGAAAGTAACGGAAACAAAGCCCCCTCTGGTGAATCAACAATGTGTTGTATACGAATTTAAATGCGACTTGTGTGATGCAAGTTACGTCGGCTACACGGGCCGACACCCTCTTTCAACGCATTGCTGAACATAAATATTCCGCCATCGGAAAACTTCTTCGGGATGAGCACAACGAGACACCATCAAATTTGCAGGAACATTTCAGGGTTCTAATGAAATGCCGCGGGAAGCTGGAATGTCTCATCTACGAAATGCTCCACATTAAAAACAAGAGACCGGATTGAACACTCAATCAGACTCAATTCGCGCAAAACTTTTTGTTTAATTTTTGTTTTTGTTTTTTTGCCTTTTGTTTTTTTGTTTTAATCTGAGAACAATCTTTCTTGTATTATTTACTCTTAATTTCGCTGCATTGTATTATTCACATTTTCACACTTTAATCCGCTTATATATATACCTGTAAAACTTCCAAAATTTGCATTTGAAATGATGACATGGAGTCGTCGAACCGAAGAAACCGAGGTCAATTCAAAACTTACAGCCAATTGAATCCAGCCAAATACAGTCCGGCCTGACATTGCTTTAGAAGTAGAAAATATCATTTTTATTGATAAGGGGCGTAATTTTAGCAATTTTTTATTTTTTCACCCCATTCTCTTACATATTTTTGTTTTAATAATAATAATAATTTAATAATAATAATTTATTGACTTGGTATAGCGCCTTTTAACATTAAAATGATCAAAAGCGCTTTACATGAATGAATTAAATGTATCTATATATATAATTAAAAAATGTATACAATAAGATGAATTAATTAAGATATATATACAATAAGATAAAACTATGAAAAACTCCTAAACTAATACATTACTAGAAATAAGCGTTGAGAAAAACTCAACCATTGTATTATCTATTGTAAGCTATGTTAAAAAAATATGTCTTAAGCTGCTTTTTGAAAACGCTCAGTGATTTTATTTCCCGAATATGTATGGGAAGGCTATTCCATAGTGTGGGGGCAGCAGCGAAAAAGAACGAGCCCCTAATGTTGATAGCATACGCCCCTTGGGACGGTCTAAAAATAATGACTTATTAGATCGAAGAGAATAAGCAGAACAGGACTTAATAGACACTAAGTTACAAATATAGCTGGGCGAGATATTATATATAGCCTTAAAAGTAATAATTAAAATTTTAAAATGAATACGGTAAAAAACAGGTAGCCAGTGAAGGCTATATAGAGCGGGTGTAATATGGTCGTACTTTCTAGTGTTCGTTATTAATCTAGCAGCAGTGTTCTGTACTCGTTGTAGTTTACTGATCTGATATTTAGGAAGGCCATAGAGCAAGCTATTACAATAATCTAGTCGTGACGTAACAAAAGCATGAATTAATGTTTTTAGGCATTCCTGAGAAAGGTATTTTGAAATCCTGCGAATATTGTGAATATGATAGAAAGCAGCCTTACAACTTGATTAATATGAGCATCCATACTAATTGAATTATCAAAAATAGTTCCCAAGTTCCTGACTTTAACAGAAGGATCAATCGTATCATCACCAACATGAAGTACTGACGGATTTAATTTATTTAGTTGTTGACGAGTTCCAATTACTAAAAATTCAGTTTTATCATCATTTAGTAACAGTCTGCCTTTATGTGCGCTAGCAGATTTATGATTTGAAATAAGCCGTACTCTAAAATATAAACAGCCTTCTCTATTCAGTCCCCAAGAGACATATTAGAGGTCATATTTTACCTGTTTTTTTTTTTTTATTGTGAAGAGGTAAGAAAGGCATCGGAGTCCTTGAGGCGCCAGTTACAGTTGGCATGGCTCTTCTCAGCAAGGTAAAATGACAGTACTGGTGGGTGGGGACAAGCAGCTATTCCAGGATTGTTCCCCAATCCTTCAAAAGAGCAGCAAGATGGTGCTCTACATGGGAGAGACTGCCACAATAGCCAAGGTGATTTCCAATATGCTGGCTGCAGTTAATGTCGTTACCATGGGAGAAGCCTTGCAGCTGGGAAAAGGGGCGGAGTGGATTTGAACGAAAGCCCACATCAAAGAGAATAATCAAGGGCCACAAACCATTTCAAGTGATATTAATCTGATTAATTCACTAGCGGACATTTACACTCAGGGGAAAAGTAGAATAAAGAAGCTAAAATCAAAACAAAGTTAAATCAAAAGAAAATCTCGCATGGAATTTGGTTCTGAAGAAAAATCCAAAGAAAACGTAAGCGTACAGAAGACAGCGACATGCAAAGATGGAAAGAACACAAAGAAGACGAATTCAGCACAAAATGGATTCTGAAGAAACATCAGACTTCCAAAACAAGTAATGGATTTTCTTGCGTCAAATGTACGTACAGTTAACAGACACTCAATCAGCCATGGAGAGTGCATTGGAGAGTGTATTCCCTTCCAAGTATCCCAACTGTTAGATGGAGAGCGGTAAGTTTATTCCAATTCTTGAAGTCTCTCCTAAACAGATCATCTACCAACCTTTTTCGACACACTGCTGAACAAAAATTAACCAAGACTGAATACAGTTATCGATTGTTTCTTTAGCTTTCCGTACCATTTAAAATAATCTAAGAATTTCCCTTTGGATTCCAATACCATTTTATTGTATTTAGGAATGAGAACGCAGTCGTCTGGTCTAATTGAGTCCCATAGCTGTAGATTCTCTCAAGAGCTAGGAAGCAGAAACCGTCGAGCAATTTCTCTTCTCCTGTAAGAAATCCTTTGAATTTTGGAAACACGTCTTGTCCTGGCTAAGAGATAATGATGTTAAGGTTGAAACACTTAATGAGACAATTTTTACCTTTAAAAAGTTTGATATGGCAAAATATTTTATTTTAATTACTAATCACATTTTGTTATTGTGTAAATTTTATATTATTCTTAGTCATTTCCAGCAGTATCGCATTTTTTATTTGATATGTATTTATTTATTTTCCGTTATTGCGTTTTATTGACTGTTGCGTGTTTATTAGTTTTCGCATGCTCATTAATTATTTGTATTTATATATGTGGTGCTTCTTGGATATTTGATGGACGACAAGGCAAAGATAAGAAAAATGCCGGAAAAATATACAGCAGTTAACGCAACGCGATGTAATCCATTGAGCGCAAACAAGAGAAACGACCGATCTAGTAACTTGCAGTGATTACAAGAGTAATCCTTTGTTCCATTTATGAAGTCCGCGAGGAGAGAATTAAAGAAGAAATTGCCAAGACACAAGTTGAGAAGTAACTATATAGAAAGAGAGAAATATCGGAAGTTCGAACCAGTATTCCTAAAGTGTATGTATACGTTCAAGTCAATTGTCAGTGGAAGAATATTGTAAATTTAATTTACCTTGAATTTCCATTTTATGCAAGTTCCCTTCGAGTCTTGCCTCACGCGATCGAACCGAGTTCATCAACACAACAGAGTCCCAGCGCGCCGCGTAAAGAAACCGAAGAAACCAAAGTCAATTCAAAACCTACAGCCAATTGAATCCAGCCGAATACAGTCCGGCTTGACATTGCATGTTTAGAAGTAGAAAATGTCATTTGTATTGATGAGCGGCGTAATTTAACAATTTTGATTTTTCCACCCCATTCTCTTACATATTGTTTTTTTGTTTAATGTGCGTCAGCAGATTTATGATTTGAAATAAGCCGTCCTCTAAAATATAAACAACTTTAGCTTCTCTATTTCAGTCCCCAAGAGACATATTATAGGTCATATTTTACTTTTTAAGCGGCCGACGCCCATATATGGGCATCGAGCCGCTTCAAGAAATGGACGGGTTTTTTTCATGTCGCTAGCCCTAGCCCTCTACACGGTTGACATGATGTTATCGCATCTCGGTCTAAAATTAGCCAGTAGAGAATTTCTCTTCCACAGACTTTCTGTAGTGTCGTGTAAGTGCGTACATGTATTGAGTTTATTACAGGAATCGCATTGAAAAAAGCAAAGACAAATGTCCCACAGCAGTGAACAGCAGTGTTGTGTCTGTTGTTGCAAAATGTGCTAAATTTGGCGGTGTGACCTTTGCGCGTTATTCGATCCCAGCGGGAATCGGCTTCCAGTTTCACGCAAACTGCGGACTTTAGCGAGACTGGCGTGACTACTTGTTTTTTTCGTAGTCACTGCACTTTCCCCAGTTGACATTGCATTGCATTGTCTAAAATTAGCCACTAGAGAATTTCTCTTCCACAAGCTTTCTGGATAATTTCTTCCTACTTTTAGAGAAAATTTCGATTTTCGTATCGTGTAAGTGCTCTTTTCATGTTCTTTACAAAAAACAAGCGAAATCCACACGGTTGACATGACGCAATCCGATAGTGTCTAAAATTAGCCACTGGAGAATTTCTCTTCCACAGTCTTTCTGTAGAATTTCTTTCTACTTAAACGGGCCTTTAGCATGATGCAATATTACATCAGGCAGTCACGTTTTTCGTCACGCAGGTTCGTGTGTTGACTCTTTATAGGCCTTAGAGTCCAGTGACCGCGAGTTTACTCGAAGCGATCGAATTGAATCGAAGCAGAATTGTCAAACACAGCGCTCGCTTGTAAACAGGTGAATAAAATTACGTTTTACTTGGCTTGTATGTAAGCTTATTATTTTTTTAATTTTCACGACTTACATAACAATCAACGTTATCCTATTCTGAACGTATGGGTTACCCTGTGGAAGACAAAAATGCTCAAAAACCAAACCCTGTCCAGCGGGACATTCCTATATAGCGTACACAAGGGAGAGCCCCCCACCCCTACCGCCCCCCCCCCCCCCCCCCCCCCCCCGAGGAATTCGGCCGCTTGTAATCCCTTCAGGGGATCTTGTTTTATTGTGAAGAGCTAAGAAAGGCATCGTAGTCCTTGAGGCTCCAGTTACAGGAGGCATGGCTCTTCTCAAGCAAGGTAAAATGACAGTACTGGTGGGTGGGGACAAGCAGCTATTCCAGGATTGTGCCCCAATCCTTCAACAGAGCAGCAAGATGGTGCTCTACATGGGAGAGATGGGAACTTCCATGATACGCAAAGCTGATTTCCAATATGCTGGCTGCAGTTAATGTCGTTACCATGGGAGACGCCTTGCAGCTGGGAAAATTGGTGGTGTGGATTTGGACGAATTGAAAGCCCAATTCAAAGAGAAGAATCAAGTGCCACAAACCATTTCCAGTAATATGAAATCACTAGCGGACATTTACACTCTGGGGAAAAGTAGAATAAAGAAGCAAAAATCAAAACAAAGTTAAATCAAAAGAAAATTTCGCATGAATTTGGTTCTGAAGAAAAATCCAAAGAAAACGTAAGTGTAGAGAAGACAGCGACATGCAAAGATGGAAAGAACACAAAGAAGGCGAATTTTCACAAAATGGATTCCGGAGAATATCAGACTTCCAAAAACAAGTAATGGATTTCTTGCGTCAAATGTACGTACAGTTAAAAGACACTCAATCAGCCATGGAGAGTGCATTGGAGAGTGCATCTCCTTCCAAGTATCCCAACTGTTAGATGGAGAGCGATAATGTAATTCCAATATATTTGTGATGTCTCTCCTAAACAGATCAACCAAAACAAAGACTGAATACTCAAACACATGAGAGAAACTCGGTCGTCTTGGTCTAATTGAGTCCCAAGCTGTAATTTATGTCAAGAGGTAGCAGCATTCGTCGAACATTTTCTCTTCTCCTGTAAGAAATCCTTCTTGTTTTGGTTAAGAGATAACCGGTTGTTTATGTTTAAACAATTATGAGGCAGATTTGATCTTTGGGAAAGTCTGATATTGCAAAAAGACTTTATTTTAATCAACCACATTTTGTTATTGGGTAAATGTTATATTTACTCTAGGAGATGTCAGAATAGCTTTAACAACATTTTGAGGTTTCATTGCTAGCACAAGACGTGTCTACAATATGAAAAAAAAACAAGCTTCTTAAACATTTTGATAAATGTTAAAGTTAAGTTAATCAGTGTACCTACTTATTAGGTAACTTGTTCACTAAAACCACCTGATTCTTAGTCATTTCCAGCAGTATCGCATTTTTATTTGTTTATTTATTTATTTATATATAATATATAATTAATAATAATATATAATATATAATAATATAATTATAATATATATAATTTGATATGTATAATATACATAATGATTATATTTCATTTTTTTGCGGTTTCATTGACCGTTTTTTGACTTTTCACATGCTCAGTTAATTATTTGTGTTTTTTGAATTAAGTATTTAATATAATTAATCGTTAATTAATTGTAACGTGAAGAAATGATCCTTTCAGTTAATTGTGTTGGCAATTTGTAATTGAGAAGAAGCCTGAAAAAAAATGCTTTGAGGTTTGGACCCATGACCTCAGTGTTCTCGGTGCGATGCTAAATTAATCATTATTAATAGATTGTAATTTTAATCAATAAAACCTATTTAAAAAATAAACAGTTAAAAGAGACTCAATCAGCCATGGAGAGTGTTGTCGTTGCTGAACCAACCATGGCAAAACACGCCTTATTTCATGGCCACGAAAACGTATACCGATGACTCCAGCGGTTGACCTTGTATTTGGTGAACAGTAAGATTAAAACCAACAGTAACCAAGCAGCCATCTATCACAGGACCAGCCGAGTCATTTTGCTACATTTTGCCAAGCACCGTACAAAGCTCTTTTGCAGCCTTGCAAGATACCTCGAAAGATAGATTTTCATCAGCACATCGCTCGCTCAGATTACGACAAGCGTTTTCAGAAACACGCCAAGGACCAAGTGAATCCATTGAGAAAGTCCTGGTCGACTTGAATGAGCTGAAATTACGTTGTTTGGATCTGCGAGACGAAGATAAACTAAGTTATCAAGTTCAAGGATTGAGACCTGATATCCAAGTCGAAGTTTTGAAGAAAGAACCTAAAACTTACCCAGACGCTGAAAAACATAGCCCGATTGATTTACTCCATATACAGTAGTCCTTGTTCCAGAGACGCCGTGAATAAGACATATCACGCATCGTTTATAATGAAAAATCCTCCGGTCCACTGACAAACACAGATTACTCAGCCCCTTCACTTACAGACGAAAATAAAACATTAGCTGCTATCGAACAGATTCTTCACGTACAAGAAATCAGCGCAGGAATTTGCAAAAAATGTTGTTTTGATCAGCTTTATATACAGGTGTAACTGTAGATTGTTTTTAGATTACTTGTTGGATATTCCCAGTTGCAAATGCACCATTTATAATATGAGTTAAAGAGGAACTCATCCAACTTGCTACTTGTTTGACAACTTTTGGGTGTATACGATCATGACTACTGCTTTATGTAGCAATCTTAGAAGAGATTCAACCTCTGTTGTTGTTAGATTTATAAAGATACTATTTATAATATTTCCTTTAAGAAAATTGGTGTAACTAAGACTACTATTAATATTTGCAATATTTTTGGCAAGAGTTGTGCAAACATTTATAAAATAATCATTAAATGTAAATACCACACAAACTACGACCACACAGAAGGTCAGCAGCACCTAGGCATATTTGAACACATGAGACGCTCACTATATGTTTGTCGCGTTCAAAATTACCCTGACAACACAGCAAAGAGGAACAACTGGACCAAATGGACAAACTTCCCGCACTTGCAATTAAACTATAAATTATGAGAGAGAGCAGAAAATTCTTCAGATCATGTGATAGTCGCCCGGCCTAAGCGAGACAAGAAAAAACAACCAGGAAAAAGCAACAGGGTACCCACAAGCACAACAGAATGTGAAGCAGAAAGCGACCAATGAGAATCAAGCACAAATCAAGCCTCCCGTACTTACTTGAAAAACCAATAATCTAGATTTATTGCTAATCCAAGAAACGTTTCCGTTCATCAGGTTGATATGAAATAGAATAAGAGATGCCATCCTTCAGCCTATTGACGTAACAAAATAAGTTAAAATAGCAGGTCAAGCAGTTCAATACTTGTGAATAGCAGTTTTTCAACTCTTTCACGAGAACGTACAGTCAATTCCCGCCTATTTCTTCATCGTCTACCTGGATACAAAGTGGATACAAAGTGCCAGTACGTGATTAGGAAACATTACCGTGCCCTTACATTTAATGGAACTGGGTTAGTATTCCTGTGAGTTTCATGTTATGGAAAACCTTGTCTATGATGCAATCCTTGGTCGCAATTTCCTCCGAGAAAACAGAGCATATGATTGACCTTGACAACAGCAGTATTACTTTAAAAGGATTTCTAGATTGTAGAAATTGCGATAGTACCAGTTATGGAAACCGTTTCTTCCTCCAAAGAAATTAAAGTTCCCACTAAAGATAATTCAGTGTCTTTCCCGAATGATTTCTGATCCCAAAACAGCTTTGTACACGCACACGAAAGACAACCACCAGCCTGTTATTCAGAAACACCGAGAGCTAGGTTCTTAGTCCACGTAACCCCAGATAGTAAACTTCAAGATGGTGACGTAGTTTGTACCCCATTTAGCCAAGTTAATCGTATTTAACAATAGCTCTCACATTATTCACGATTGACCTTGGCTGAGAACCCCGCGAAAGCCTAAATTTATGGTTTTATCCTCTTTTAGATTCGTTCCTTGCCAATATTGTTTATTATGATCGTATTATCCATGTAGATATTCTTTGGCTTTAGTGTTTATTTCTCCTTGAGAAAATCCAGGTTCTCACGGACCGAAATACCCAAACATGTATGTGGTGTTTAGCTAGTTGCAATTGACTCTTGTAATCAGACAAACATGTCTGTGGTATTTAGCTAGTTGCAATTGACTCTGACCTGTAATCAGACAAACATGTCTGTGGTATTTAGCTAGTTGCAATTGACTCTTGTAATCAGACAAACATGTCTGTGGTATTTAGCTAGTTGCAATTGACTCTTATAATCAGAATTGTTGCTGGCTGAAATAAACCACTGACAAAGTCAGTCGAGCCCTCCAAGAAACAAGTTGATGTCCAGAAAAAAATGAAGTCCCGCTTCTCAAAGCAAAGAGAACAGTTTTAGTATCCCACAAGAGAATCATATCTGCGGAGATTTGAATAATAAAGAGATCCCGTACAGTTGATTAGTATTTCCGCGAAGAAGAGAATGAATTAGATATATATACCTTTTGACTTACGCTATGAGCACAAGCCTTGGAATTGTTTCCCAATGTGTGTGCCCACGTTATTTAGTCATACAGATAAGGACCTAAAGGCACATAAACGTTTAGACTGAGTAATAAAATGATAAGTAAGTACCAAGCAAACAGTATATATTAAAAGAGATATAAATATGTTTTTGCAAAACTGACGAGATTATTGTACCGAATTCGCTGTGTATAGGCGGAGCTGTGTAGGAATTTTTGATACCTCAGCCTCATGTGATACGCGTATATCCATACTTTCGATTTTCAAGTGGCGCTGGGCCATTCTGCAGTTGTACCAGGAGCTATGGTTATCTACAGCTATGTTCAGAGGAGAGACGGTGGCCTAGTAATGGTTAACGCGTTGGACTGATGCCACTCAGGGTCGAGCGGTCCTGGTTCGAGCGCCTGCTGGGGTCAATGTGTTGTGTTCTTGTTCACAGTGCCGGAGACAAAGTGCTGGGTAACCTGCGATGGACTAGCATCCCATCCAGGGATACTCCAATACTCCTAGTTGGCTTCATGCTACAGAAACCGGGATAAGCTCCGCGCAATGTAGGGCCAGTTTGGTCCGACTGCGGCCTTTTTTATACAACCATGGTCAGATAGTAGCCTGCGAGAGCAGACGTACTTTCCCGTCAGTTAACAAGAAAATTAAAGCAAAAAGAGTTGTAATGTCGTTTTATAGGTAACGGTGAACAAATCAAATCAAAAAGCTCTTTGCGCTGGCTTCTCGTGTAACATCTCCAAGATATATAGTAGACCTGTTCCCTGTTCGCTTCGAGAGGCACACTTGATGTGAGTTTTTAATCGGTTCATTGTGATTGTTAGATTTTTCTTATGAAATGGTTTAAATGTTATTTCCTTACAACAGATCAGTTCATAACCTTTTGTTGTTATGCAAAAATAGTTTGAGATACCTTATTGGTACTAAATTTTGCGTCGCTTTAATTTCGCGATTTTCGCGATTTAAAAAAAATCGCGAACTTAAATCGACGCGAAAAAAAATTCCCGCGAACTTTAATGTCGCGAAATTTAATACCCTAGCACACGATGCGGTTTCTATAGTTTGGTTTTGTTATGAGTTGATGATTTTCAGCAATAAGAAGTGTAAAATAATAATAAAATTCTCGAAATAAAATGTTTTTGTTTTTCATTTTCGCGAAAATTAATTCCCTAAGAAAATAATTTTGCACCCAAATCGCGAAAATAAAGACCCGCGAAATATGTCGACCTTTTTTTCGCGAAATTAAGTGCCCGCGAAAATTAGTACCAATAAGGTATATCCTAACGCAATTAAAAATCTGTCAGATGCATATCAGAGGTAATTTTTAGCTTATAAAAGTATAGACACTTCACTGATTTGTTATAAACCGTGATTTGTCTGCCTCGACCCAGGCGCAGTTGCATTTCGTCGGTAAAAGGCGGGAAAACGGAAAACAGGGAGCGCGGGGCTTGATGGTTAGGAACCTGCATCAGTCCCACAACTCCACGCCGACCACGCGCACAACCAAGGAGCGACGCCTGGGGACGAGGCGGGTGATTTGTTATAAAACTATAAACCGTGCCTGAACGTGCATGAAATAAATACGGTATACCAGTAAAGTTTTCAGGTACATACGCCATGAAATATAAAAGAGAACGAAAACTATAAACTTAATGTTTGTGTGGGGACTTATAATCGGAGGATATTATGCAAATGTCTTGGTGTCCACTTAAACGAAACTCTTTCTTGGGATTCTCATATCTCTGAGGTCACAAGTAAAGTAGCAAAAATTATTGCCGCCCTCAGAAGACTGAAACCGTTACTGCCCCAATGTATCGCAATATCCATATATAAGTCTCTCATCCTACCGCACTTCGACTATTGCAGCGCCGTGTGGGGTAATATTGGTAAAGTTCTCAGCCTCAGGCTTGAAAAGCTGCAAAATAGGGCTGCTCGCATAATAACTGGACCGTTGGAATGTTAGATCTTCTCAGATTCTTCATGATCTCAACTGGACGAGCTTGGGTGATAGACGAGATAATCAATTTAAAACACTAATGTTTAAAACTATGAACAAACAGGTCCCCAAATACATTTCTGAAAAATTTGTCATGGCGAACACCATCCACAATCACAACCTGCGGGGCTCTGAACACAAATTATTGATACCAAGACCAAACACAGAAGCCCTAAAAAAGAGTTTCGCCAATAGGGGAGCTGTTTTGTGGAACCGTCTATCACCTCAAGCTAAGCAGGCTCCTAGTTTATAAAGTACCTACTACAGTCAACTCTCCGCTAACGGACGCTCTCGTAAGCGGACAGCTCTACTTACGGACGCCTTTTCAAATCCCCGTTTTACCTCCCAGTCAAAACTCTGTATTTACACATTCCCGTAAGCGGACACTTTCTCGTAAGCGGACGCGGACACATTTGATTTTTCTTTTGTTTACGCTCTCTCGTAAGCGGTTTTATTATTATTATTATTAATATATTATAATTATTATTATTGTGCCGTATCAAGCCCATGAGCTTATATTGGGGGGGGGGGGGGTGGGGGGTAGGGGAGGGGCTTATTATTAGCGGGCTTTTTGCGAAAGGGATTTGTGGGGCTTATTTTCGGGAGGGTTTATTGATTTTTTTTTTTAAGGGGGGGTGGGGGGGGGGGGGGGGGAGGGTTATTGTCGGAATTTTACGGTATCTCAAACTTTTCTGCCGGTCTGCTCGAAAAACACACCGTCTTTAATTATAAACAATTCAAGAGACTTCTTTGTCAAAAGTCTTCCATGTATGTATAATATAAAGTCATTTCAGAGTTGCCCTAAGACCTTCCATATGAAAATGAGTTGGATTTGCGTAAAAAGTTATTTGTATTGCAGTTATAGTGGCCGGCTATCACCAACTAAATGATTCACAATTTTTAAAATGACCAGTTCGCGATTATTTCGAACAGGGACCTTAAGCCTGGTTTCCATATGATCGCCCAACGATAGCAACGATCACGGTCGCAACGATCGCTGCGATCGGTGCGATCATATGGAAACCACTCTTTGCGATCGTTGTGACTGCAATCGTTGCGATCGTTGCGATCATATGGAAACCAGGCTTAAGCAACCACGACGGCGACACCATGGAAAACGTCACTTAAAAAGTGAATTCACATTCTCGCGATTATTTTAACACGTTTAATTTGTCCAATGTGGCCGAAACTGTCCAGGAGTGGAATTCGTAGCGACGAAGTTCAAGCCGTCCAGACAGAGAAAGGAAAATTCACCGTCTTGTGTTCACGTTCTCCATAATACTTTGTTGTTTTGCAAAGGACGGCTAAGAAATGTACAAAGTTTGAAAACGCACGTGCAAAGCTATTGTACTACTAATTAAACCTATTCAGTTTTGTGACGTTCATATTCTCGTCGCCGTCGCCGTCGCCGTCGTGGTTGCTTAAGAGGGACCTTAAGCAACCACGACGGCGACGACGACGAGAACGTCACAAAACAATAGGTTTAATTAGTAGTACAATAGCCTCTGCACGGGCGTTTTCAAACTTTGTACATTTCTTAGTCGTCGTCTGCAAAACAACAACGTGAAATGACCAAATTCAAAGTATTATGGAGAAACGTGAACACACGTCGGTGAATTGTCCTTTCTCTATCTGGACTTGAACTCTGTCGCTACGAATTCACCTCCGGGACAGTTTGACCACATTGGACAAATTAAACGTGTTGGAATAATCGCGAAATAGTTTTAGGGACGTGAATTCACTTTTGAAGTGACGTTTTCCATGGCGTCGTCGTCGTGGTTGCTTAAGGTGACGCAGGACCCTTGCTCTCATTATGTATGTATTTATTTAAAGAGTATGCACGAACCATAACGACTGATGCCGACGACAATACGCGAAATATTTATGAGGATATTTTTTTTACGTTCTTAATAATGTATTCAATAAATGCTGTTTTCGGCGTATTAGTAATTACACGTGCGATTGAAATATTCAGGTACGAGCTTGTTGTGCATTTCACTCTCGAAAAATACTACTTCGAGAGCTCGTTGTTTCAACTGAAAAACGACGGTATTTTTTACAGGTAATTCAAATGATCAAACCGTAATCCATCGCCACTAGTTGAAACGTAAAAAGGTTGTACACGTGTATTTACGGTGGTTCAGTTTGTTTCGATTAAAGCATTTCAGTGCACAGAAATTGCAATGTAAATCAACAGCGTTCGGCACGAGTGGCGCGAAATTGCATGCTGAAAATTGCGAAAAATAATTTATCCACTTGTTTTTTTTTATATAACTGGCGATGGTATGTATCAGGCCTTGCCTTTCTCTTGTGCACTACAAAACTCTCGAAATCTTCACTCACCTTGAAAAGTACGCGGTTAATTACCACGTTATTGTACTTATTTTTACGGCACGTGCACTGGAATACGGCAAATTATCATAATTAGATTCACAGCTCTAAAGGCGTCGTTGTTGAATATATTATTGACTCGTGTGATCTTCGGAGACGGGAAAAACTACAACTTTGTGTCCAAGCTTTCGTCGCGGATATAGAATTTCCGGAATTGATACTCGAGGAAGGTAAACTTAGTACACTGTATTGTGATGTGACAGAAGCGGAATTTCAAAAAAGCCTTTCAAAAAGAAGATCGAACGTTTCAAAGTCTAATTTTCACATTTTTACTCCCTTAGATGCTAACAACTTTCAACCAGTCTTGAAATTGCAAAATCTGCTTCTGTCACATCACAAAAGAGGTTATTATCTACCACTAGGTAATACAAACATTTAATTTAGAACGCTTCTCAAGTTGAAAGCTTGGACACAAAAATTGCATGTCCGCAATTCTAACTTTAGAAGCTTAAAGTATCACCGTACAGCGCGATCTGCCAGAAAAAACCACAATCATGATATAGTTCCATCATCCGCCAATATCCCTATTACGTTTCAGCGGAATCGACTTTCAAAATTCGGAGATTAGAAGGTTTAGAAGACTACACCCACCCCAGAAATTAAGCTTATGAATTTATTCATGGCAAGGGTCCTGCGTCACCTTAAGGTCCCTAAGGTCCCTACAACACGACACGGACGACACGGTACTTGAGCATAAAGTCCAGCTGTGCATATTTAATATATTCAGTTGCACACGTTTAATATTCGGGAGAAGTGTTTCGTGATTTGTGTGGACCCAGATATTATTTACGGCTCTCCAACTGACATACGATACGATAAATCACTGTGGATTTCGTGGTCTTGGTGTCAGCTGTATAAGAAAGACAAACGGAAAGCACGGACCTGCCGAGAAACCCGCGATTTTATATATCATTCAAATTAATCCTATATGAACACAATTCTTTCATCCAACTCGTGCTTCGACACGGAGGTTTGCTCAATTGATAATTTTAATTGCTTTTGCGTGTTACGTTTTTTACAGTTTTGACGTGTGAATTATGGACAGAGTTGGAACGGTTAGGCCCAGTTCAGACGCCGTACTTCACATGAGTCGAATCGAATAGAGACCGGCATGATTTTTTAATAGGGGGAAATTGCTGTTATATTGAAAAATACATTATAATAATTCATGCATTTGTTTCGGCTCATGTGAAGTTCGACGTCTGAATCAAAGCTGGTTCATAGCCGTTGTTCCCGGCTGAGCCAGGCGGGAAGAACGGTTGAGCCGATCCGAATTGATTCAGACGCCGTACCTCACATTAACTTAATTAATCGAATTCGATTCGGCTCATGTGAAGTACGGCGTCTGAACTGGGCCTTGGAGTTGATCATGATCGATGCCACCGTCAAGTGAAAGTCAAAATGATTTAATATCACGCACCTTTTTACCTTTATATCCTGCACCAAACATAATTAAGCCGCTGTTCCTGATCGAGTTGGAATCCTAAAATCGTTGCTTGCACATCAATTCTCTTGTGCACACTCAATGCCCAACAACAGAGGTAAATATTGAAAACCGAGAAGCAAAAAGCAACCACCAGAAAACCACGCGACCGTAGGGTCAGTCAGATTAAATGATCGAATTTGCCGTGACCCAAACAACGCCTGCAAAGCAGACAATCGTATTCTCACGGTTGGACTGGAACTAGCTTTCAATGGAGGCATTCTTTTCAAATGCAAATATTTTTAAGCGGCCGATGCATCATGGGCATCGAGCCGCTTCAAGAAATGCACTTTTTTTTCCATGTCGCTAGCCTTAGTCATCTTCACGGTTGACATGATGTTATCGCATCTCGATCTAAAATTAGCCAGTAGAGAATTTCTCTTCCACATTCTTTCTGTAGTGTCGTGTAAGTGCGTAGATGTATTTAGTTTATTACAGTAATCGCATTGGAAAAAGCAAAGACAAATGTCCCACAGCAGCGAACAGCAGTGTTGTTGCAAAATGTGCTAAATTGTGTTGTGTGACCTTTTCTCGTTATTCGATCCCACGGTTGACATGACGCAATCTCTGGTCATGTAAAGATGATGCAATACTGAGAGGTATTGTGCTATGAGCATGAAGCAATCCGCATTGGGATTTCTCTTCCTGATCGCAATTACGATACCCCGTGGTATATGTTTTTGTAAACGTGATTAGTGGTCCTTGGATTAGTGGTATTAAGATAAATTAAGAGTGACTGGGGATCGAGAATGACCCGTCAACGACCAATTTGGCGAATCGCTGATATTTTGCCCAAAGATACCCTTGGGTAAACTATTTTCAAAAATCATATTTAAAAGTTCCAGCGATTTTTTAATTTTTAGAAAATCGCGAAAATTTGAAAGTGCGGTCAAAATGCGGTTTTTCGCTTCATCAAATGACAAAAATAAGGTGCAAGTACGAAGCACCGCCGAAGCGTTCAAATAAATTCAATTGACGCCAAACTTCACACAAAGTCGGAACAACTATTCCTATACATTGTTCACTTGTAACAATTTTCAAGTACGTTGATATCATAATTTTGCAAGCCATTTTAAACCACCTCCGAAAACCGCTAAAAATGGCGGCAGAATATTGTTAATGTTTAACACCATAAAAATCCATCTGGTACCTCAATTTTCGAAACTTTTATTTCACAGCCCTAACATATGATTATTAAACTTTTACCATGCCAAGTTTCAGGGTCGAACTCGAAACGCTTCCCTTCGAAAAAATCCAAAATCTATGTAATGTGTTCGTGCCAAATGACGCAAGATTTAGAGACGAATTTGAGGTTATAATCAACTTCAATTTGGCCCATAAATTCTAAAATTAATTTCAATCTTGGCAATTTGCAGCGTGAAGCTGGCAAAAATATCCAACAGCATGTAGCAAACGCATTCAGAGGCTTTAGGAAGATATTGAAAGTCAAATTTGAGATAGAAATCTCTCTAATTTTACCATCGGCTAGTATTCGCAAGTACAGTAGTTACAAGTAAACAAACGATTGTTCATCGATCGGTCTCTCGAGAGGTCAGGATGTCAAGAACAGTTCAAAGGTTCGGCAATGTATCACTGGAGCGAATATCTAGCAGAAGACCAAAATGTCAGTGTTGTAGTCTGGTAGTAATTTCAAAACAAATGGCGTCTAAATAATTGAAAAACAAGAAGCGAAACTATCCGACTCCAAACAAATACACATCATTTAGCGCTAATTATTGCACGAAGTATAAGCCACAAGAAACATACCCAAAAGCCATAAACGTCCACCTAAGTGCCTACATATTAGCTTCCACAATTCCAAGCTTTCTGTTATAAACATCAGGGAAAATCTGAATCCATTTTCTGGCGGCACTATTCAGTACCATCGGCATGCGTATTGTCAGGCAAAAGTGTTGTTGACATTCGAGCCTCAACAAATGTCACGCAAGTCAACGCCTGAATTAGCTATCAGGGCCTGGCCGCCAACTTTACTTTACAACAATACTTCATTGAAAAAACTCTGACAATATATTAGCACCATAATTATGTGAATTGTAATGAATTTGAGGGGATTTCTTGCGGGAAATATCGGTACTTTGTGGGATCTATGTTTTTACAAATTATATGAGAGGGGGACCGGGAGAGGTGGATAATTTTTGCAGGAATATTTTTTTCCGAACTTTTGTATAAATCTTGCAACATTGGATTCCTGGCCATTCCCGAGGTGGATTGTGCAGAATTTTTCATTCTTCTTATTCTTCATGTTTTTGCAAATTATGAGACGGGGGAGAAGTTGGGGAGAAGTGGATAATTTTTTTTTTTTTTTTGGGGGGGGGGGGGGGGGGGGGGGGGGGGGGGGGGGGGTGTAGTTTGTGGGGGGGGGTGTAGTTGTTACAAATAATCCCGTATTGCTATCCGAAGAATGAAAAATGCTGCACAATCCATCTCGGGAATTGCCAGAAATGCAATATTGCAAGATCTTTACATAGCTGTTTTTAATTATATAGACACGAGTGTTTTACTGGAAAATAGACCACTCGTATAATTCATACGAAACTACATCCGGGACCCGAGTGGCGTATTTTCCATATCCTCACTAGTGAGGATATCGATGACGTCATTTCCCGCTTTTGCATGGCTTTTTGTGCAAAGCTGCCAACCTCCGTTGAAAATGGCGAGCGATAAATTCGTGAAATTCACTGAAGCCGACATGAAATCGTTCACAGAGGAGTAGGAAAATGTTAACACGAAGAAGAAAACTTCATATGACTTAAAATTATTCAAGGAGTTCCTTGCAAGTGAAGACGAAAGGAGAGAAATTCGGAAAGTCCAGCCACCGAGCTGCAAAGAGTTCGCGGTAAAGTTTGTGCTTTTGTCGTTTGTCTTATAATAATAAAAAGAACATTACACGGTGGCTTGAAGATATGAATTTTATTTTCGAGTGGTTAAAAACAATATTTTACGAACGAGCGCAGCGAGTGAGTAAAATATTGTTTTTAACACGAGAAAATAAAATTCATATCTTCGCGCCGCCGTGGTAATATCCTCTAATAAATAGTTCGGAAAAAAATATTCCTGCAAAAATTCAACCTCGTTCCCAGGGTCTCTCTTCTTCAATCGCGTTTTGGCTGGAAGAAGAGAGACCCTGGGAACGAGGTTGGCAAAAATTATCCACTTCTCCCCAACTTCTCCCCCGTCTCATAATTTGCAAAAAACACGAAGAATGCGAAGAATGAAAATTTCTGCACAATCCATCTCGGGAATGGCCAGGAATCCAATGTTGCAAGATCTTTACATATTTGATTATACAAATGTTCAGAAAAAATATTCCTGCAAAAATTATCCACCTCTCCCGGTCCCCCTCTCATATAATTTGTAAAAACATAGATCCCACAAAGACCGATATTTCCCGCAAGAAATCCCCCCAAATTCATTACAATTCACATAATTATGGTGCTAATATATTGTCAGAGTTTTTCAATGAAGTATGTTGTAAAGTAAGTTGGCGGCCAGGCCTGATAGCTAATTCAGGC
This sequence comes from Desmophyllum pertusum, assembly GCA_029204205.1. Taxonomy (NCBI): domain Eukaryota; kingdom Metazoa; phylum Cnidaria; class Anthozoa; order Scleractinia; family Caryophylliidae; genus Desmophyllum; species Desmophyllum pertusum. The sequence goes on from MU827349.1 coordinate 136,323, forward strand.
GTTGACTTGCGTGACATTTGTTGAGGCTCGAATGTCAACAACACTTTTGCCTGACAATACGCATGCCGATGGTACTGAATATGCCGCCAGAAAATGGATTCAGATTTTCCCTGATGTTTATAACAGAAAGCTTGGAATTGTGGAAGCTAATATGTAGCACTTAGGTGGACGTATGGCTTTTGGGTATGTTTCTTGTGGCTTATACTTCGTGCAATAATTAGCGCTAAATGATGTGTATTTGTTTGGAGTCGGATAGTTTCGTTTTCTTGTTTTTCAATTATTTAGACGCCATTGTTTTGAAATTACTACCAGGACTACAAACACTGACATTTTGGTCTTCTGCTAGATATTCGCTCCAGTGATACATTGCCGAACCTTTGAACTGTTCTTGACATCCTGACCTCTCGAGAGACCGATCGACGAACAAGCGTTTGTTTACTTGTAACTTACTGTACATTGCGAATACTAGCCGATGGTAAAAATTAGAGAGATTTCTATCTCAAATTTGACTTTCAATATCTTCTAAAGCCTCTGATATGCGTTTGCTACATGCTATTAGATATTTTTGCCAGCTTCACGCTGCAAAGTGCCAAGATTGAAATTAATTTTAGAATATATGGGCCAAATTGAAGTTGATTATAACCTCAAATTCGTCTCTAAATCTTGCGTCATTTGGCACGAAACACATTACATAGATTTTGGATTTTTTCGAAGGGAAGCGTTTCGAGTTCGACCCTGAACACTTGGCATGGTAAAAGTTTAATAATCATATGTTAGGGCTGTGAAATAAAAGTTCGAAAAATGAGGTACCAGATGGATTTTTATGGTGTTAAACATTAACGATATTCTGCCGCCATTTTTAGCGGTTTTCGGAGGTGGTTTAAAAATGGCTTGCAAAATTACAATATCAAACGTACTTGAAAATTGTTACAAGGTGAACAATGCATAGGAATAGTTGTTCCGACTTTGTGTGAAGTTTGGCGTCAATTGGATTTATTTGAATGCTTCGGCCGGTGCTTCGTACTTGCACCTTATTTTTGGCATTTGATGAAGCGAAAAAACCGCATTTTGACCTCACTTTTAAATTTTCGCGATTTTCTGAAAATTAAAAAATCGTTGGAACTTTTAAATATGATTTTTGAAAATAGTTCACCCAAGGGTATCTTTGGGCAAAATATCAGCGATTCGCCAAATTGGTCGTTGACGGACCATTCTCGATCCCAACAGGCAGTCACTCTTAAGGTATGTTTTCAAATGACTATTTGTCATTAGTTGATGGCATTTAGATTTCAGTTTCTACACAGTAATCTTAAATGAAGTCTGGAATAAGCTTATTAATCGTTTGTCGTGAAAGGTTTTAACATTCACACTCTTCCTACAAGAGATGAATAATTCAAATACTTTCTGTCTAGAAATAAAAAATGTGTGCATAAAGAAAAGTGATTATCTGTGAAGCTGAGCATCTTAAAGTTAACCTATGAAGTCAGGAATAAGCTTATTAATCGTCTTTTCCTACAAGAGATGAATAATTCAAATACTTGCGGTGGAGAATCAAAAATATGTGCATAAGAACAGTGATTCTTTTTAATACTAATCTGTGAAGCTGATCATGTATGTGCTGATGCAGAGTTTCAGAATGTAGTTGGATAACAAACAAAAAGTCGTCTTTCTTACTTCAGCAGAAATGAAACTTGATGACTTGAAATGACACAGGGAGCAGAGGAGTCGAATTGCGTTACTGCGTTATTCACTCTTGTTATTGTTTTCTCTTTGTCGTCCCAGCGGGTACTTAATGATCGAATAATGTAGTAACGCAATACACCGCGTATAAAGCCGAATAGATCGACTCACAAAGGTCATCGTATAAAGCATATAAATCGAAACTCGAAAAAGTCCAATTTTGATCCTCTACTGCCTGTGGAAAATATTGAAAATGTTTCACATACGGTAGCTTCCTGATCTCAGTCTTTACATATGGATGGAAACGAATTCAAAAAAGCACCACACACGACATAAACTTTGTTGAATCATAGAAATCAAGATTACTCTTTAATCAGTAGTAGTGGACCAAGTCATCTTGAAAATGGACTACTTAAACACAGGATTATCTGTCTGTGATCTTTCTTGAGCTTGTCACAAAGTTCCCTTTTGTTGTTTGAATCGGAAGTGAGCTATCAAAATAATCATTGATAAAAACAAACTGTTTTATCAACTGCCACGTATTTGAGTTGTATTTTAACTAATCAATCATTTTTGTTCAATTTATTAAGCGGGCCGATGCCCTATATGGGCATCGAGCCGCTTCAAGAAATGGACGGGTTTTTTTCATGTCGCTATTAGCCCTACCTCATTAAACGAACGATAAAACTCGGTCCCAAAAACATAACAGTTTTTCTTACACAATTCCACAGCATATATGTCATTCCACAATTTATTTTCACGTTGAGCGAAAACACATCTGTGCCCTTGTTGATTATGATGCAATTGACATTAGCTAAAGTTTTCTACACAGTAAACTTGACCTAAAGCTCAAACTTAGCCAAAATATTGCATCACCCAGTCACGTTTTTCGTCACGCAGGTTCGAAGTTGACTCTTAGATTTGGCGGGAGAACTTCAGAGTAAACTGACCGAGGGGGTGGAGGGGTGCATTGTTCTTTCTCCCCTCAAGGTGAAATTGGCCCGGGGGGGTTCTCCCAAAAAATTTGGGTGGGGGTGTGCCGCTGGTCTATAACAACCCTAATTTTGCGAACTGTTTCCAGACTAAGGGCCTGTTTACATGGAGGGAGGGTGACCCGGGTTCCCGGGTCACCCTCCCTCCATGTAAACAGGCCCTAAATGTTGAAAAAAGATACCCTATTCCGGACGATTCTTAACGATTTTCTTTCTAACCCAAAAGGCTAAACTACTAAGCAGCACTGCGAGTTGTAGTTGTAAAGCTTTTTTAACACTCCTACGCGTTTCTTTTCGTCTGACTACTTCATCTACCCTATGCCAGAGTATCAATTACCGATCTTCATGCCAACTCCTGGGAAACTGATACCCTGATACCCAAAAATGCCTTTTGGTATACCCTGTTCCAGACCAAAATGCTCAAAAACCATACCCTGTCCAGCTGCACGTTCCTATATAGCGAAAATAAGGGAGTGCCCCCCCCCCCCGGGAAATCGGCCGCTTGTAATCCCTTCAGGGGTTCTTGTTTAAATGATATTCCCCCGCATGAGCCTCGATTTCGAGCTAGTTCCAGTTCAACCGTGAGAATACGAATATTGTATATTGCGCTTGTCATGGAAGGGATCGAAAAGAACAACATACGGATTTGGAAAATACGAAAACGAGGCACTAAGCTTTGTGCGTCGATGGAAAACCGTATCGTTTTGGAAACGTTGTTAAAAGTGGAGCGTTGTCACAACGATACGGTTACGAGTACCGTGTAAACTGGGATAACGGTGTACATCAACATATTTTTGTATTACTGCAGTCTGATTTTCTATTAATTTCTTGTTGGCGTTGAAGTTGCCTCCATTTTGAGCTCGGCAAGCAGGTCCACGTGGCGAAAGCTGCATTACCGTAAAAGCTCTATTTAGCCCCCCCCCCCCTCTCTATTAAGCCCCCCTATAGCTATCTAATAAGCCCCCCCCCCCTTTGGAAGTCAGATTTTGTAATAAGCCCCCCCCCCCCCTTTGAGTCCATTTTGTAATAAGCCCCCCCCTCTCTATTAAGCCCCCCCCCCCCCCCCCCCCCCCCCCCCCCCCCCCCCCCCCCTCCTTCCGTCAGGCTGATGTAAATGACTTTTCCGCAATATTTTCTGGCGTTTCAGTCACTTTATATTGACAAGAGACTATGATCTAAGAGAACACATCATAGTCTCTTGATATTGAAACGTGGTCTTTAATTTCCAGAACTATCGTCGAGTTAGGGTATAAATGACGTTTCCTTTGTAAGGCGGTCACACATAACCCATTTATTTTTCTGTTTTAGTTAGTGGTGTAATAGTAAAGTTTGAAAAATTAATGTCAATTTTCTTGAAAATTTATTATTTGAAATAAGCGCCCCCCTTCTCTATTAAAGGGGCACTGTCACGGATTCGCATGCGCGAAAACTGCTCACTTCCTGTCGACCATAAATTATTTGGCCGCCATTCCATAATGACGGTTAGTGAAAATATTTGCATGTATTTTGTTTCTAATCACGATTATGTAAAACATATAAAGTCATAATATTACTGTAACAGCGTGCGCTGTTCGCATACGTATTTCCGAAACATGATTTGCATACAAAATATTTTTGCAACGGCCGTAACGCAACGCACTTTTGACAGCCAAGCTTAGATTTATCCATTTGTACAGACGTTTTCAACGGATGACCGTTGCCGTTGGAACGGCCGCTCAATATTTTTCTCAACGGATTACCTGGCTTAGCTTCGAACGGGTGAAGATTTTTTTCTGAACGGGTAGCAGCAGCCGTTGGAACGGCTGAAGATTATTTTCGAACGGGTAGCGGCAGCAGTTCGAACATTTTTTTCGAACGGGTAGTAGCAGCCGTTCGGCTTGCTAACCGTTCGGGTAGTGAACGGCTTTTAGCCTTTCGAACGGAAAGCCGTGTTGTACGTTTTCGCGTGAGAGGTCACAGCTGAGGTCACATCTGTTTAGATCACTCGTCTCCTCAACAACAAATGTGTCGCGAAGACAGTATCTTATCACTGTATCCTTCGTAACCTGCAACGAATTTCGCTTCAAGCCATGTTTTGAAACTGTTATCTTCAAGATAAATGCGTTTATGGGGTTTTTGTCCACGCTCTCTTGGCTCTTGTCGGGGTATTGAATATTCTTTTTCGCCCAGAATTACTACGCTTTCCACCGTGCCGCCGCCGCCACTAGTCGACGCCATTTTGGATTTGGCAACTCAAACTTGAAAAAGTTAGCCTAACCTTTTCAAGTTCGACTCGCGAGACTGGCGCATGCGTCCTTGTGACAGTGCCCCTTTAAGCCCCCCTTCCTAATAAGCCCCCCCCCCCCCCCACTTCTTGAGGCCTGAATTTTAATAAGCCCCCGGAGCTTTTACGGTATTCATTCTACAAAAGAGTTTTCAAGTCTCAAAATCGTTTAATTATTTTTTAAGCGGCCCAGAATTAGAAAGAACATTCAATTGCCGTCCATGGGAGTTTACCAGTCGTCGAAAACGGTGACTGGTTTGACCGAAACAAAGTCGGCATGCATGGTTATAATATGTAGCGCGTTGTCGTTTGTTTTTTTATAGGGCCCCGTCCACAATAATGCCGCAGCGTTTTCGTTTGAAACGCATACTTTTGGATGCGTTTTCGCCTGTCGTCCACACTACAACGCTGAGCGTTTTTATTGAAAACGCATACCTTTGAAAACGAAGGCTTAGAAGACGCTGACGTCATTCGAAAACGGAGCCAAACGAAAATGCATTTGTGTGGACGGCGAAAACGGAGTCTTTTGAAAACGCTGACGTCATTCGAAAACGGAGCCAAACGAAAACGCATCAGTGTGGACGGCGAAAACGGAGGCTTTCGAAAACGCTGACGTTATTCGTCTATTTGTCGCGTGCGCGGATGACTATTGTGGCATGGCGTTTTCGAGCGATGCGTTTTCAAACGAAGACATACTAGTGTGGACGGTGAAAACACTGCGAAAACGATAGCGTGGACGGATGCGTTTTTGGCAAAAACGGAGCCAAACGAAAATGCATTAGTGTGGACTAAGATTCTTCTTCGCGGTAAAACTGTAAATGATGTAGTAAGGCGCTTAGTTATCTACAAGTGTGTGGATTAGCATAGCTTATATGTTTTTCTTCACAAAACGTTAGAAACCCGAGGGAAAGGAGTCATTTTGAAGCCTACACTGCAAAAGTCGAGCAATTTTTCGCTACTATCTATCACATAATATATAGTCAGTAGATAGTCAATCAGATTATAGCATTCGTGATAGATATTGAGTAGATTTCTACTAAAAAAATCGAGAGCCTTTTTATAAAAGATCATAAGAACCTGTGATTTTTTTTCTTCACTTTTCTGATAGTTTATTTAATGAGTAAACTCTGATGAATCCACACAATACATTTCTACAAATTAATTAAATATTATATTGTTTATTTGTCCATGTACGCCTTGTCCTTCGTTGTGTGAACAACAGCCATAGAACCGTCAACGTGTTCAATTGTGTAAGTCCAATCTTCAAAGCCGTCAATCTGCAACGGTTCGTTCAAATCTTCTTCCAGCAGTTTGGCCGGGGAGGTTGACCCGACGTCGTCCCCAAACTTGACCCGCGCACGGTTGTATATCTGCTCAGCGTGGGCATGTAGCTCCAGTGGAACTTTAAACTTACGGGCTAGCTCGTAGCCAAGATTCAAATCCTTGCAGTGAAGGCCAATGGTAAAATCTGGCTCGAATGTACCATTGAATATCAGCGGTGCTTCCGTCTCCCAGGTGTATGTGTTACCAGCGCTAAATCGAATGGCGTCAAACAGAGATTTTAAATCAACGCCGCCTCTTTTCCCCAGCTGTAAGGCTTCACCCATAGTAACGACGTTAACCGCAGCTAGCATGTTGGAAATCACCTTGGCTATTGTGGCAGTACCCATCTCTCCCATGTACAGCACCATCTTGCTGCTCTGTTGAAGGATTGGGGCACAGTCCTGGAATAGCTGCTTGTCCCCACCCACCAGTACTGTCATTTTACCTTGCTTGAGAAGAGCCATGCCTCCTGTAACTGGCGCCTCAAGAACTCCGATGCCTTTCTTACCTTCAAAATAAAAGCAAGTGAAATATGACCTCTAAGGGACTGTGTAATAATTATCAGGAGGGGGGGGGGGGGGGGGGGGGGGAGGGGGGTTTTGGAAAATGGGCTTCATGTAGGAAAAATATATACCCCCCTCCAAAAGGAGTGAATTTAGTTATTGCCCCCCTCTAATCAGTCAGAAATTATATGCGACCCCCCCCCCCCCCCCCCTCACAGTATACACACACCTTTATACAAGTACCCTGCATTTTCTCTACATGCACCTGTGGATTAAAATCTTATAAGAGAAAGAAGAACTCCTACTACAAATTTTTCGGTCCCCACCTTATAAATAGGTATGGATTCGCCAGTGTAATATGTACTTGAAATAAAATGTTAAGCCTCCCCTCTCGAGTGACTTATTTTACCTAGAGCCCCCCCTCTCTTGAGTGACTTATTTTACCTTGATCCCCCCCCCCCCCCCCCCCCCCCCCCGGCCGTGCTGTTCTGATGGTGTTACACATCTTTCTAAGCAAAAGGTTGATATCACACCAACCTATTAGCTGTCTTGAGAACTACTATCTGAATATATACATACCGGCTTCGTTGGCTAAATCCAAAGTCTGCTGATAATCTGTTGTTGAATGGTCAATCCACACTCCCCCTGATCGTAACCCCGCTAAAACTCCATCCTCACCCGTCAGAGCTTGTTTGACATGAGGTGGAGCAGGAAGGGCTGTCATAACAACATCACACATTGTCGCCAGCTCCCGAGGTGTCTTAGGGCGTGGTATATCCCTGGGAAGGTCTCGCCCCGCTTCAGGGTTTGTATCATGTAAGGCAGATACTGTGAATCCTGACTTGAGAAGATTCTTTGCGACTGTTGAGCCAACATTTCCTAAACCAATGATTCCAATTTTCTGAGCTGTTTTAGTGGCGTACGCTACATGCTGGTTGCCATGGCGACTAAGCAGGAAACGTAAAGCTGTTCTTCCAATCATGTTCTTGTGGCTGAGCAAAAAAAAAAATGCAAAGTGAAAACTTGGTTGAACACACACAAAAAATTAACTAACAACACTAGTGTTAAAAACAGTTTTCTGATATATCTTGCCAAGAGCTTTTTATATTGACGCTGCAAGGCACGCGGTGGCAAGCGCATCGTGCGTCACGCGAGTCACGGTCAAGCGAGTCACGCGTAGTCAACTTATCAATTATAGGAGGAGGAACGATCCTGCATAATTATCACGTCTTGCGTGACAATATATCGAAACATTTTTAAAAATAGTGGCGTGAAATATAAACAGGCGAAAATACTCGACCTCTCATATCCTGCGGTATATCACCAGGTATCACTCTGAATTTTGGTGGTCTGCGATCATTAGATTGACTATAAATACAAAGCACAAGTCTGCGATTTTGTTATTCTAATGAACACATTCAACACACTGTCTGGCTTGCGCAATCTATTCTCAACGGAATTTCAATTTGCAGTTTGCACTCTTTATTCTCGTACCTATCTAATGTTAGACGAACGTTCGACATCTCCATGCTATGTAGAATCGGTTTCTATCCTTTTAATATACTCTAGCCCTTAATAGTGGCATGCACTTGCAATAATCAGTAATTATGTACCTTTTAACACTTTGTATGAAATTAAATTGTTTCCAGTTTCTCACGTACCTTGAATTGTTTGAAGCGAGTATCGATTCTTCAGCTGATCTTAAAATCGTTGTTTGTACGGTGATCAGTTATAACAGCACTACGGACGTGGAACGAAGAAGCAACCGCGAGAAACCACGACAAGCCAGACCGGAGCAGTGTGACTGTGTGAGACCCGGGATGAATGTCACACAAACGCTTAGAGGAGACTGGGGACCTGGGGCCAACTTCGAGGCACGATAAACTGAGGGCTCTTGAATTTTTGGATTGGCTCCAAACCAAGAATCCGCAAGGGTATAAAGACTATAAAGGCTCTCGTCCCCAGTCGTCTCTCTTGTCTCCTGTTAATATTTAGCGCGGCCGAGGGGAGCGCAAGGAGTGATGGGAAGGAGGCATCCCCCAAGACGACAAGAGAGACGACTGGGGACGAGTCAGGGTCCGGACCTTAGGGTTTTTTGCTTTCTCTATTATCCATAGCAAAACCATCTCAAGAATCCACCAAAATGAACTTTTCAGAGCCTAAAAATCTCAATGTTTTCTGTGGGAGGCCCCCAAACACCCCCTTCGCGCCTTTAGGGACTGTGCAATAATTATCAGGAGGGGGGGTTGGAAAATGGGTTTCATGTAGCAAAATATTAGGTAATACCCCCCCTCCTAAAGGAGTGAAATTAGTTATTGCCCCAACTCTAATCAGTCAGAAATTATATACGACCCCCCCTCGCAGTATACACACACCTTTATACAAGTACCTGCATTTTCTCTACACGCACCTGTGGATTAAAATTTTATAACAGAAAGAAGAGCTTCTACTACATGTTTAATTGTTGGACAACCGCGTCTGGAACAAACATCACCTCCGTAGCAATGTACAACAGAGCCACAGCAGAAGAAAAAGAGCATGTGTGTTATTTTTTGGTCCCCACCTTATAAAAAGGTATGGATTCATCAATGTAATATGTACTTGAAATAAAATGTTAAGCCCCCCCCTCTCTTGAGTGACTTATTTTACCTTGAGCCCCCCTATCCTTGCTTTGATTATACTTTATGCCCCCCCCCCCCCCCCCCCCCCTTCCCCCCTCCCCCCCTCCTGGTAATTATTGCACAGTCCCTTACTACTGCCGTCTACTTCCAAAAAGTTTCCTTCTATCTACTTCACATTTTCGGGAAAACCCTGGGACCCTGGTCTCACTGCGCATCCTTGTTGGCCGCTCCACCGCTGGGCAAGGGTAACGAGGACTCTGGGAACGAGATTGGGCGTCCGTTAGTTGAAACATGGAGTCGAACACATGCGCAGTAGAACCGGAATTCCAAGCATCCTGTCATGGCGGATCGCTTCCCCCCAGAGGTCCTTGTTGGCCGCTCCACAAGGGTAACGAGGACTCTGGGAACGAGATTGATGAAAATCAGTTTTACTCGCATGTTCATTTTCATGCAAATCAAATATATTTGCATTCGAATGGTTTTTCGCGCCTGACTCGTTTTGAAACAGAGATAAATACAACTCGTCGGGCACTTTCTGTGGTCCCTACGGTGTCCGTATCAATGGGACTCGACTGTAATGAATAAAGTCGAACCCTTTCACGTACACCTCGTTTTTACGTACAGTGGTAGCTCATACATTTTCTCTTAAACGCCCCGTCATTACGGGCGCTTTATGTGTTACCTACGGTGCCCGTACAAACGGGGCCTGGTATAAACAAGGCCTGTTTGACTGACATGTCCATAAGTTGCTTTATTGTCATGAACTGCACACTCACTAGAATTTGTTTTGATATTTTTAATTGAAATTGGATGTTGGTCTTCATACATGACTGAAAAGACAAGTCACCAATTTTCTGTTAACAGTAATCACAAACTGAGGATTTTGGTGTTTTTTTTTTCAATGATATATTTTATTTCTTGTTATTTGCATCAGTATGCTAGTCTGCAGTGTCCACATAATAACTTACCATTTTTGTGTAAAATGCATACAGTAGAATTCTAAAACTACCTAACGACACCTCGGAAGTAGCGACTGGCTCAAACTAACGACCACCAGATACCGTGTGGTATGAAACTTTCGCGGGATCTAATTTTCACGAATTTTCCAACGATCCACGAAAATTTGATCCCGTAAAAATAAACTCCTCCGCGAAAATTTACTACATTCATTTAGATGACTGAATTTCAATTAAATTGACTGCAAGCAATATTACAAGTACAGTACGTGAAATACCGGACAGCAACTTGCCCGAGATCCGCGAGAATTTTTTCCCAGCGGTAAAGTCTGAAATCCAAATTCGCGAAAATTTGTTCCCGCGAAACGCAAAAAATCGGCAATTCGCGAGATTAAACTCCCGCGAAAATGTCATGCCACACGGTAGTAACAACTTGAAGCTTATTTTGAGAACTTTAGTAAATATATACTGACTGCAAATTAAGGAAACACCATGTACTAAAATTAATCTATATTAAGAATTTCTGCCATATAAAACACCTGATAAAAACATTTTTCGTTACAATTCTGTGTGGATTTTTTTTGTCTACCGAAGTTTTTATATTAAGACGGTTCGGCTATGGATTCAGCTTCCTAGAAATAGTGACCTTCCTCCGAAAGTTACGACAGTAAAAAGCAACTAATTAAAACCAAATGTAAAGACCCTCGTTACTTTCAGAGCTACAGTATACGTGTGTATGTACAAATATTAAATATTAAATACGTTATGTCATATGAAATGAGATCTGTAGTAAAATAGTAAAGTGGTTTTAAAATTATTAAAACTTGGTTTTGCGTTTGAGCTTTATGATTAGTTTAAAATAGTCTCGTGCAAACGTGCTTTAACCAATCAGAGCCAATCTATTTTTTCTACCAATCATAATCAATCGTGATTTGAAGTAAGCTACTTTACCGCGCTACAATCTCGGACAAAACTAGTTGAGACACTGAAGCGAAAATCCCGCGCATATTTCACACTTTTCCCGAAATCCCTTAGCTAGCAAGATTTGTATGCCTCTCTCGATCCCTCATTCAATGTTGTTTCATGCTAATTCATCCTGCATCCTTTTTAAACCAGAAACATATTTATTAGGGAAGCGGGGACGAATAAGCTGCTAGTACTTTGAGTTTTCAAATTGGTGAACATTTTTTTTAGTCTCTCAACAATTTTGTCCAAGATTGTAGCTATCAGTCACGTGATTTATCTGTGAGCTCTGATTGGTTTATTTCACTATTCGTTGTCATAGTGATTGAGTCTGTGATTACTTTGTGTTTAAGATAGTGATTCTAGCTTCAGCCGTGGTGTTGAACCACACGTGTTAAACTTGTTAAGACGATTTCCGCTGGACGTTCGAGCAAAAAGTGCAACAAATTAAGTTACCAAAAAAATACTCATAGCACGGTAACATTTTGAATACAGTTAAGAAGAAATTATCGATAAATTAGCTCCCAAGCTGACCCCGCGAGAGAAGTCATTACATATGTTAATTAAAAAGACGCTTCATGTCAGTTCAAAACAAAATGGCGTGCGTTTTTATCATTTTTTACGAGGTTTGACATTAATTTTCTCGAGAATGCTTGAGAATTTAATTGCGGGGTCACTTGGAGAAGTGAATTAAAGTGATATGTTTCAAATAGTATTCAAAATGTTACCGTGCTATGAGTAGTTTTTTAGTAATTAATTTTTGCACTTATTGCTCGAACGTTGAGCGGAATCCGTTTAACTAAACGCTTGCTGACAGGCCATAAGTGCATCCATAGCATTAGGAGCAATCCTGAGATGTTCCAGAGGTATACCATTAAAGTCGTAATCGTAATCCTTGTACGTCACCCATTTTCCGTCTGTCTCGCCTTTGGTGTGATGGCCATCATATCTCCAAATTCCCGAGGAATCCTGTTATGATCAAAACCATAATATTTTATAGTAACCGGCGTTGCGTATGGGGTATGGGACGTATATGGTCTACGAGTTACAGAGTAGAAAGTTAATTCTGGATACGGTGGCCTACAGAGGACATTCGTAATAAGGCAACGCAGGTAAAATCCTTTTTTATACCCCCTTCACGCTAACGTAGTTTTAAAATTATTTAGTCTGTCATGAAGCCCTAGTGTGTGTGACCACTGTGACCATTCAAATTCAAGCTGTTCAGCAGTACTTTCATGTGGTACTGTTTATTATGCGCACAAGGTGGTTCTAAATTTTAAGTCTGAGGATGAAAACCTAGTGTGTCACCTTTCAAATGAAAGCTGTTCAGCAGTACTTTCATGTGGTACTGTTTATTATGCTGTACAAGGTGGTTCTAACTTTTAAGTCTGTGGATGAAACCCTAGTGTGTGACCATTCAAATGAAAGCTATTGAGCAGTACTTTCATGTGGTACTGTTTATTATGCTGTACAAGGTGGTTCTAACTTTTAAGTCTGAGGATGAAACCCTAGTGTGTGACTATTCAAAAGAAAGCTGTTCAGCAGTACTTCCATGTAGTACATTTAATATAAACGTAGCTTTATCATAAATGATTTCGGTGATGACGAATATACGAAATGTCCGTACTTTCGGACACTTGGAAGGACAAATGGAAGTATTTAATTAAAGTCGCTGAATATAGATTAACAAACCTTATAGACCCGCGTGATGATTCCTTGATGGAATCTCATGCCACCGATGTTATTTCCTGCAGTAGCGCCATAACTTCCCTGAGGAAAGAACACGATGGAATCCACACCAACTTGGTCTTCACTTGGAATCTCATCAATAGCCAGGTCCTGTAGATAAGAACACAGGAGAATATCAAAGGATCACGCTTTAGACAATTGTGTTACATACATTATAATACAGGCTGAGAAATTTCTGAACGCTGATTGGTCAAAACGAGCTGAATTTATCTCAAATACCACTCTTGACTTGCCGTATTTGGAGAGAGTGGTATTTCATGTCTTGAAATACCACTCTCTTCCAAATATGGCAAGTGTGACAATATTGACTCTCAGAAAAAAAAAAACAAGATGGCGGACATTTCTATTGTTTAGCGTGTGGACTAAAGTGGGCATTTCAACAAGATTATCTGTCAAAGTGTCCAAAAACCTACGAATATTGAAAGCAAAACACTTTTGTGTGGTACAACTAAGCTGAACAAAGCATTCCATTGCTTAAACGTTTCAAAACGAAGCTCCAATGACATCTGTGAAGCTACGATCGTCGTGTACTCGGGTAGGATATTTGCCTTGTATTATAAACAAAAAATGGTCTTGACCCTTTCAGTCCCCAAGTCAAACCTTGAGTCAGTACTGAGTAGCTTTGGTTGTAACTTTTAAGTCTGTGGATGAAACCCTAGTGTGTGACCAATCAAATGAAAGCTATTGGACAGTAATTTCATGTAGTACTGTTTATTATGCTGTACAAGGTGGTTCTAACTTTTAAGTCTGAGGATGAAACCCTAGTGTGTGACCATTTAAATGAAAGCTATTGAGCAGTACTTTCATGTGGTACTGTACTGTGCAATTCCAGTTTGTACATGATCTGATCTGTTCAGCATACCTTGTAGGACTGAACTTTCCCTGTAGGATCTCCATCGTCCCAGTCCACCGTGTAGGACATGGTCTCGCGATCAAAGCTCACGATGCTCGCCGGGAAGTAAGCCCACTTTATGTGATGGGAGATCACGTGATCGCCTATAACAGGCGCGCGATAGCTTCTGGTTTCTTCCTTAAGACCGAGCAAAGGCAAAATGGAGCTCCTGCAACGAGACGGTAATCAAGTGAAAACACAGCAACTATACAGTCTCTTTGTTCTCTCGTTGTTCTCTGGAGATATTGATGCGCGATGCCCCAATCCCACTCGTAACTTTCACGCTCGTTCCAGATCCTCTTCAGCCCGCTGCATTTCGCCCAACGAACTCGCGCTAAAATACGTACTGTTTTGCAATTTGCATAGCAACCGAACCGTCCATCCCTGGGAACCTGTTCCCTGGGAGCTTTTTCCCTGATAACCTGTTCCCTTTAAAGAGTGCTCCAAACACAAAACTAACTGTAAATACAACCAGATAGTATTGTTCATGTTACGGGACAATTTGAATACTCTGTAAAAGTTAAAGGTGATCCCACTGTTAGGAATAACGTTATCAGGTGTAAATTTTTTTGAAAAGAAAAAAAAATGATCGGATGTGAACAATCTGCTTACACGATACATCTGAAAATTTGTTATAAATTTAACAATGACTTTGGGTGACACTTCGAGCCACGAGTGACACTTGTACCGCTTTTGATTTAAAATGGCGGTATAAAGCTCAGTGTTACTCGAGACCTGAAGGATGGCAGGGAAACCACTCAAAACGTCGCAATCTCGTTCCCAGAGTCCTCGTTATCCTTGTCCAGCGGTGGAGCGGCCACCAAGGACCTCTGGGATAGAGCGATCCGCCTGACTTGCGCAGTAAGACCGGAAGTCCAAGAATCTTGGCGTCCGTTAGTTGAAATATGGGGTCGAACACATGCGCAGTAGAGTCGGAAGTCTAAGAATCCTGTCATGGCGGATCGCATCCCCCCAGAGCTCCTTGTTGGCCGCTCCACCGCTGGACAAGGGTAACGAGGACTCTTGGAACAAGATTGAAAACGTGGTGGAAAAATAAAAAAACCTGTACAGAAATTTACTGAAGAACAAAGCATATTCGTTATATCTTGGGCGGGAGGGCTCCGGCAGAATCAACACCATTCCACAAATTCTCCAACCAAGTATTTAAAGTAATGTATATTGACCAGTAAGGAGAATTTGTAAGTTGACATCAGTGCTTACAAGGTTAAAGTTACCAATTAGTTTTCACACTGTTGTCAATTAATCAATCAATCTTTATTTCGCTCAAAATACCAAAACTACAAATAGAAAATACAACATACCACAGTCGAACCCCGATTAAGCGGTCACCCTCGAGGAAATGGCAAGTGGCCGCTTAATCGGGGTTGGCCGCTTAAACGGGGTTTCGTCAGAAATTAGCACAACGCGTGGTATAAACGTCACTTTGTCTGAATACAACACGCTTGCAGGCTTGTGACAACTGTTGTTTGAATGTTTTAATCGTTCGTCACCTTCTATTTCAGACACTTATCTGTCATCAGGTTTTTCAAAACAAGGCCAAACTACGTGTATTAGATTCTTAGTGGCCGCTTAATCGGGGTAAAAACAACAGGAAAGCTCTCATCGTGACGGCCAAAAGGTGGCCGCGGCCGTTTAATAGGGGTGGCCGCTTAATAAGGGTATTATTTACAGTATTATACTGACAATAATTTCGGGACTTTGATAACTGGCCGCTTAACCGGGGGTGGCCGCTTTAAAGGTGACCGTTTAATCGGGATTCAACTGTAGATCGAATTGAAATTGAAATGTTTGATACTTACTGAATTTCTTGTACTTTTTGTTGCAACACGTCCTCTGAACTGACATCTTGTAAATTGATCGGTCGGTTCTCTTGGCCGGCCACTAACAACCCTACCACTGTATTCTGCCAATCATCGTCTGCGCCCACGATCACTGGGACCACCGGTTTCTTTAGAGACTGAAAACACGTCATGTTATATTACTTGAAAAATACAAGGTGAATTTATTTGCCTTTTCAATCTTTACTCAATTCGAATTGTCCTACTTCTCTTTGACTCTCGTTTCTCGCAAGACGAATCGCATTTCTCGCGGTATGTCTCGTTTCTCGCAGGACGAATCTTGTTTCTCGCAGTACACAGTACAGTACCGCCCAAAAGTAAGTTACCACCTCTCAGACCTCTCGTCTCTGGTTTCTCGCGAGACGAGTTTCGTTTCCCTGTATGTCTCGTTTCTCGCGAGAGGCCGTCAAAAACGTGTAAGTACGAAGCACACTTGAATGGTTTCTCTTGACGACCCTTGATCTTTTCATGGAATTTTTAGAAATTAAAGGGTCCCTCTCAACCAGTGTGCTTTGCGCGCCGATATTCTTACGGCGGCCATTTTCGGGTGCCGCGAAAATGGTGGCTTGAAGTTTAAAACTACTTTTTGCAGGATTGTGGCCTTGTTCTGGCCACAAAAAGCAGTTAGACAACCCAAGTTAGCACAATTTTGAAAGTATGGCAAACATTAGCCCCACGAGAGACCGAGTTCCCCGGATGAAAACAATAACACGCGACCGCAAAGCACACTGGTTGAGAGGGACCCTTTAAGCATGAACGACACAGCGGCAAATCGAGTGCGCGTGCGCATCATTTCCATAGAAACATCCCGGCGTCAAAATGGCGGCAATTTAAAATTCCCAGCTTTGTTTTCATTTCGTCACAGATAAGGTTTTTACCTTGAAGACAATTCCGAGAAATACTCTTCTTCCACATATATATCTTATTTAGCAAAATAATTATCTTTGCAACAATAGTGAATTTTTCGCTTGAAGTCGAGCGCTCGTAAGTGAAACATTAACTCTGTGAGCGGTGAGGGTAAAAGGCGGAATGAGTTTGCGGAATGGCATGTGGCATGACTTGCGGAATGGCATAATTATGCGGAATATGATATATGCAGAATAACTTAAAGAAATAAATTAACTGCAAACAACCGCTTTACGTAATGCTGCGGGCTCAAACATACGATCTTGTCACGTTTTCAATCAAAGATGGCGGCTGTTCGCTGACAAGAAGCGTATAAGTTAACCCATTTACAACGCCACTTTTGTGTTCGTCGTAGCCATATTTTTCGGTCAACAGAAAGACAAATTATCCTTTAAGTGATATTCTGTATTCTGGAGGTAAATTATTTTAGTTATCAGGTTGTATTTTTATGAAGAAATCTATCACTTATGTGAGTTTTATTTTTTTTATTGCTGCAAAGTTTACACAGGAAATGGCATTTGTATATGAAACTGCATGGCGGAATTTGCCGAAAATGTCGGAAAGTTGCTCTTCGAATGTGCAAGAATCCACTAGATAGAAGGTGCCTCTAAGCGCGACTTATCTTCTTGGCGAATTTAGTGCTCAAAGTTGGGTTGTTTTTGTGAAGTGTCGCATGTGAGCAGAATTGTGTCACGCAGTCTATCATCAAATCCAATTTTATTGATATCTTCTGAGAGCTGCTGTTTTCCAAGAAATCATAGCACCCATATAACTGGCAAAATATAACCCATCGATCTGTTCATCTGGACATGTCATGGATTTATGCTTATCACCCAAATAATTTTATAATTCGTGAACTTTCATTTCTTTCACAGAATCGACACAGAACACTTCTTCATGAAAATACAACCTGATAACTAAAATAATTTACCTCCAGAATACAGAATATCACTTAAAGGATAATTTTCCTTTGTGTTGACCGAAAAATATGGCTACGACGAACACAAAAGTGGCGTTGTAAATGGGTTAACCTATACGCGTACGCTTCTTGTCACCAAACAGCCGCCATCTTGATTGAAAACGTGACAAGATCGTATGTTTGAGCCCGCAGCACTACGTAAAGCGGTTATTTGCAGTTAATTTATTTCTTTAAGTTATTCTGCATATATCATATTCCGCATAATTATGCCATTCCGCAAGTCATGCCACATGCCATTCCACAAACTCATTCCGCCTTTTACCCTCACCGCTCTGTGAGCGATGTTTTCGTCATAGCGTCAAAACCGGTGAGGGTAAAAGGCGGAATGAGTTTGCGGAATGGCATGTGGCATGACTTGCGGAATGGCATAATTATGCGGAATATGATATATGCAGAATAACTTAAAGAAATAAATTAACTGCAAATAACCGCTTTACGTAGTGCTGCGGGCTCAAACATACGATCTTGTCACGTTTTCAATCAAGATGGCGGCTGTTTGGTGACAAGAAGCGTACGCGTATAGGTTAACCCATTTACAACGCCACTTTTGTGTTCGTCGTAGCCATATTTTTCGGTCAACACAAAGGAAAATTATCCTTTAAGTGATATTCTGTATTATGGAGGTAAATTATTTTAGTTATCAGGTTGTATTTTCATGAAGAAGTGTTCTGTGTCGATTCTGTGCAAGAAATGAAAGTTCACGAATTATAAAATTATTTGGGTGATAAGCATAAATCCATGACATGTCCAGATGAACAGATCGATGGGTTATATTTTGCCAGTTATATGGGTGCTATGATTTCTTGGAAACAGCAGCTCTCAGAAGATATCAATAAATTGGATTTGATGATAGACTGCGTGACACAATTCTGCTCACATGCGACACTTCACAAAAACAACCCAACTTTGAGCACTAAATTCGCCAAGAAGATAAGTCGCGCTTAGAGGCACCTTCTATCTAGTGGATTCTTGCACATTCGAAGAGCAACTTTCCGACATTTTCGGCAAATTCCGCCATGCAGTTTCATATACAAATGCCATTTCCTGTGTAAACTTTGCAGCAATAAAAAAAATAAAACTCACATAAGTGATAGATTTCTTCATAAAAATACAACCTGATAACTAAAATAATTTACCTCCAGAATACAGAATATCACTTAAAGGATAATTTGTCTTTCTGTTGACCGAAAAATATGGCTACGACGAACACAAAAGTGGCGTTGTAAATGGGTTAACTTATACGCTTCTTGTCAGCGAACAGCCGCCATCTTTGATTGAAAACGTGACAAGATCGTATGTTTGAGCCCGCAGCATTACGTAAAGCGGTTGTTTGCAGTTAATTTATTTCTTTAAGTTATTCTGCATATATCATATTCCGCATAATTATGCCATTCCGCAAGTCATGCCACATGCCATTCCGCAAACTCATTCCTCCTTTTACCCTCACCGCGTCAAAACAGCCGAGCATGCGCACTCATTTTGCCGCTGTTGTATCAGCTATATGATATGTCGTATTGTGTTAGCAGTAATGGCTAAAATATACGGGTTTGTATGGGGAGTTTACAAATAGATTTTAAGAGATAGGAATACGGTAAAGTTCTCAATAAAATTGCCTTACCGTTCTTCCACGGTGTTTTACAATTGCTGTCCGTGTTGTTGTTTTGGGGGACACAGAATCGAAAAAATCGCTAAAACCGCTTTAAAAGATGATTTACAGTCCGTACTGCGCAATCTCCGCCAGCTTTGTTTATGAGTCGCATTCGAAGGAATGTAAATACTAGCGAAAATAGAATTGTTGTACAAACCTACATATTAACGTCAGATATCCTTGCCAAACAATAATAACGAGTAGAAGAACCTCGGCGTTATCCCAAACCGACGTTACAGCTCATCGAGCATTCAGGAACTCAACGACACGTAATGGCACTCAAAAACTTCATAACAACTTCATGTACGCTATCACCAAAGTGTAACGTATCAACAAATTCCAAACAAAAATGTAAACAAACCCTGCGCATGCGCAGTACGGACTGGAATCATCTTTAAATCAGCAAAACAACAACACAGACAGCGTGTAAGGAAGGTAAGGCGATTTTATTGAGAACTTTACCGTATTCCAATCTCTTAGAATCTATCTGTAAACAAACAAAAATGAACATTGTGTGTTTACCTTGAGAGCGAACTGTATTTCCATGCGACAATTTTCGCTGTTTGCATACTGTTTACTCACAAACGCCAACACCACTTTAGCTTTACCAAGTCCTTCAGCGATCTGTGCAAACTGCAATAAAAACAAAAAAACATTATGAATTACAGCGAAGATGACGCTACCGTTGCCACTCGACAAAGTTTTTTGATTAATTTTTGACATCTTTTTGACAACTTTTTGACGACTTTCGGATGGGTTCCGTTTGACTTGACCAATCAAAATCCAAGGAGTGTTGGAGGCGGAGTCGTGAAATTTGAATGGTTTTAGTTTCTAGTCTAATTCAAATGTGGCGCCAAAAAACGGAACCCATCAAAGTTGTCAAAAAGATGTCAAAAATTAATCAAAAACTTTGTCGAGTGGCAACGGTAGCGTCATCTTCACTGTAAAGCTAAGGCCGTTGGTGAATACTTAGACCTTATTAAACGAATTTCTATAGTAAAACTGTTACAGTGATCAGTGATCGAAGAGCGCACTGCCGTTGCCTCTCGACAAAGTTTTTGATTAATTTTTGACAACTTTTTGACATATTCTTGATGACTTTTTGATGGCTTTCGTTTCAACTGGCCAATCAAAATGCAAGAACTATGAGAGGCGGAGATGTCAAGCTCCACGTTCGTGTTCTTGAAATTTGATTTGCTAGTTTAAATGGAAACAATCAGAAAATTTTATAATGGCTGATTCATCCAAGTATTTTAAGGGGTTACTCAAGTGAAAAGATTATTAGTTCATTCCAATAGTATAGAAAAAAGGATGCAGTGTTTCTACTGTAGGTATATGTGAAAGGGGTACCATTTTCTACGGAAGGTATACGTATAGGAAAGGGTTACCTTTTCTGTCAAAAATGGTATATAAAAGGTTAGGAAGGGTTGGGAATTCGGGGCGGAGCCTACCCGTATAAAACTTTGTTGAGTACACCCCACCCCCTTCCCCGGGGACAGAGAAAACAAGTTAAAATTGATATATTTCAAAACAGTTTCTTTGTATTACAGCATTCTACAGTCGAACTGTCAAGAACTGAGTTACAATGGAACCCCGCCTTAGGACCACCTCGATAATGCGACCACCTCATTAATACGACCACTTTCTTTGTCCCGAATTACAGTTCTGTTAGTCATTTTCTTATTTAAGAACCCCTTTAATACGACCACCCAGTTAGTACGAGTTAGATTTTGTTGTCCCGTTGGTGGTCGGATTAACGGGGTTCCACTGTATTAATGCGCATACCATGCCTAGAGATTCATCGTTCTGATTGGTTGTTCTAAGCCTCTGCGTATCAATCCATATTGAAAACTTGTCGTTCGCAGCCAGACCGGCGTGAACTTTCCTTGGATCAGCAAACGATGATCCAATGAATTCTTTCACCTGGTGATGTAACATAACAAACATGTACAATGAGTATTATGGGATACGCGGTGGCTTAAAGGGACACTGTCCTGATTTTAGCATGATTTGGGGAAGCTCAGAAACATATCTAGATCATAGGAAGTTGAACAATAATGGTTTAATTCTGTAGAATAGCACTGGACAAATGACAGGAACCCATTAGGAAGTGAGGATGACAAACGAGAGCGAGGATGGAAATGGATTGCAATATGGATTTTGAAAAAACGTTAGGATATCAGTTTTTCAAAGTTTCAAATTTGGCTCGGAAATCTTTGAAATTTTGCAAAAATTTTGTTGCAGTATGGAATTTCTTAAAGAAATTGCTTTTTATCATTTAGTTAGAGTTTATTAAGTTCTTATTCCATAGATTTAGGGACCATTTCATGCATTTATAACAGTTTTGAGGAAATACGCCGGGACAGTGTCCCTTTAATGGTTAGCGTGCTGGACTATGGATCGAGCGGTCCAGGTTCGAGCCCTGGCCGGGGTCATGGTGTTGTGTTCTTGGGCAAGACAACTTACTCTCGCAGTGCCTCTCTCCACCCAGGAGTATAACTATTCCTAGTCGCTTCATGCTACAGAAACCGGGATAAGCTCCCGCGGAAATGTGGGTCAGGTTACATCCTAGTTCTAAACCTCGTTCCCAGGGTCTCTCTTCTTCCTGTCAAAAGAGAGAAAGAGAGACCCTGGGAACGACCCTAGAGACTTATCTTCAAGTGCTTACATGTTTGGCCTTATGTGCATCTTCTGAATTCACCCAACAGTAACTTATGAACACATCTGCTGGTCCCAGCGTCCTTGCTGCTGGAGTAGCTTCTGTAGTTTGTATTTCTACGAAAAAATAATACTTTGTAAGATAGTAAAATAAGAACTATTTTGGCTCACTGACAATCCTTGACGACCACGATTCAAATGAAAGCTATTGAGCAGAACTTTTATGTGGTACTGTTTATCATGCTGTACAAGGCAGTTCTAACTTGACCCTAACTTGAACTTTTGAGTCTGTGGATGAAACCAGGCCTAGTGTGCGACCATTCAAATGAAAGCTACTCAGCAGTAGTACTGTTTGGAATGCTGTACAAGGTGATTCTAACTTTTGAGTCTGTGGATGAAACCCTAGTGTGCGACCATTCAAACGAAAGCTATTGAGCAGTACTTTCAAGTGGTACTGTTTATTATGCTGAACAAGGTGGTTCTAACTTTTAAGTCTGTGGATGAAACCCTAGTGTGTGACCATTTAAACGAAAGCTACTGAGCATGAACTTTCATGTAGTACTGTTTAATATGCTGAACAAGGTGGTTTTATGGATGGGAATTCTTGTGGCATGCTGTTAAACACGGAGCGAGCC
Organism: Desmophyllum pertusum; assembly: GCA_029204205.1. Lineage (NCBI taxonomy): Eukaryota > Metazoa > Cnidaria > Anthozoa > Scleractinia > Caryophylliidae > Desmophyllum > Desmophyllum pertusum. The sequence goes on from MU827349.1 coordinate 158,950, forward strand.
TATAAAAGGCAAGGACACGCCCCCACTGAAGTGCTTTGTTGGCTATTTTTATCAAAGCCGAAACGTCGCACAACAACGGTCGTAGCTACAACGGTTGAGAAAAATTGGGCTTGGTTTATCCAAGCAACTAATTGATTTATGTCAAATAAAACAAGCTAAATAATAAAGAGCCACCTGTTTCCATTTATCCGAGTTTGTCGAGAACTAGAACGGGTCTCGTGAAGATGACTTTGGCGGGATTTTCAAAATTATTCATATTTACAAGCTTTGTGAAACTTGTGCAACTTGGACAATACTGATAATTAGACCTGGGTGAATTAACCAATCAAATGAGACCATTGGTCGTCCGTTGGGATTTGTGATTGGCAGACTGAACACCTCAGCCTCGACTCGCTCCATGGCTCGCTCCATATTTAAGTATGTTATACAAGTGAAAGCTGCTGATTGGTACAGCCATTCTGTCCTAATCTTATCCAACCGTACCTTGTGCACTCCCCATTCCGTCTGGAACTCTTACTGCAGGGACACTCTTTTTGACAGCTTTAAGCAGCTCTGTCATTTTCAACTCCTGCACGTCTTTGCTGCTAAAGTGAATGTAAACCTCGCCAGCGATAAGAAGTCCCACAACAGTCATCATCCAATCAAATGATCCGCTGCCTACTACAATAGGAATTACTGGTTTCTTGACGGTCTTCTTGGCGTATTGAAACTCTTGTCGGCAAATTTCATCCCTGCAAGAAAAGTGGCAATACAGTTAACTCTCTCAAAGCAGACATCTCTAAGGTAAAACAACGCAATAAAGCGGTTTTCAATCGAGTGTAGTAAAACCAAAACCATGCAAAGTTATCACTCTGGCCAATCACAGCAGACAAGAACAACACAAGGAACCAATCAGAACTCGAAGAAAATAAATGTAACCGGCGCCAAGTGCGGGAAAAAGCGTGCAACCAAGTCACGATTGATTGGTTAAGAAAGTGGCACAAGTTTTAATTTTTAAACCAATCAAAAAGTGTAGTAAAGCTAAACATTAGCAAACGCATGTAGAAGGAAATCATAACCGTACCAGTCCAGTGGTTTGGTTAGCATAGATTTTATTTAGAACTCTGTTTACTCCTATTTAAAGTTTTATTTTCAATCGAGGAGATATCAAACACTCGAGACAGTGTTTCATCACATTTCCTCAAATTTCGTCAAAAATGCTCCGCCTCAGCGCGTCGTATTTTCAACTCTCTTCTCGGTGTGTTTTGAAACAATCTCTCGTGTTTGATATAATTATTACGTCTATTACACACTGGAACATCTTGTTCTGCGTGGTTGTTTGCTCTGATAATGATCCAAGCAACGATAACATCACTGCACCACTTGATGAACGGAACAGTCAGACAACATCTAATATTTATAATTTCAAAAGTGGCATAAATTTTTGCGGGAAAAAGATTGGAGGGGATATTTCTTTGTGGGAATTTTTTTTATTGCAAATTCGTTCTGAAGTCGCAATTCCACGCAGAGAAACTGAATTTGTTGGACCTCAGCAGCGCCAAACTACAGTACTATGAGAAAGCTGTTAATGAGTCAGTAACAAAAGCTATACGCATTTTTTTAAGCTTGTGTCACTAACTGATTAACCAATATTTCTCATATTTCTACCAAATATAATTTTTAATCCATTTAAGGCCTGGCTAAATGAGGAAAAACGTTCCCAGAAACATTTGTAGTCGCGCATGTTTCCACGATGTTTCTCAGTTTAGCCATACGCGAAACATTGTTTCCAGCTACAATTTTTGTTTCCGAGAATGGCTAAACTGGGAAACACTGGGGAAACATGCGCGCCCTACAAATGTTTCTGGAAACATCTTTACTCGTTTAGCCAGGCCTTTACACGAGACAAAGTTTAGCCCAACATTGTTGCGGCGACGGTATGTTAAACGGGACGATTTTTAACGCAACATCATCTTGAGCATAGGGTGTTACACGAACCAACAACAACAACATTTGGGCAACAATGTTGTACTGAGGTTTTTGAATCGCTTTCACAAACCTGCAACAAGTTGCCGCAACAAAACGTTGCGTTAAAAATCGTCGTTAAAATAATAATATTCACGGAGATTTTGATCTTTTTTTGGACAAAACTGTGCTTCGGTACCTTTTCTTATTTACAAAATAATTCTAGAACACCAAGGAAAAGAAATCAACCAAATTATTGAAAGAGGGACAAATTATGGTCTGTTCTAGTACATTTTGGAAACGAAAATGCGAGAACTTGAAAAAAATTAGCCTAACATTTTTCAAGTTGCAATCCATTCTGACCCAGTTTATATGGCCAGAGACACTTATTGACAGTTTTAGTACACTAGGATGATAATTTATAACAAAATTCGACCATTATTTTTAGGTTTCTGTTAACACAAAAACGTTTTTTGTTTTTGAAATGACATCAAATCACCGTCGGTGATACTTCCCCTTTAAGGTGTGATTCAGCATAAATACTTACTGGACATATTCATCACTAAGACAAGCCACAAACACCTTAGCAGTGTTAATCTGTTGTACAGTCTGTATAAGTGAGTCGGCTGCCTGTTTATCGCCATTAACTTTTGCTCCACAGCCTTCCAGCTGATATCTGATGTCACGTGGATCACAAATACTCGACAACATCGCTTCATCGTAACTGGGCGGGGCGTCAGAGGAGGCCAACTCACGATTTTTGATGGCCTGAGGGCTGTTGGCCTGTCAATCAGAGCATATATTTTGTTAATCTCTTTCACAGTAGACTACATGTAGGAGCAGTCCCTCATTTTTCTCAGGGATAGTAGAGTGGGAGAGCACACGAGCGCGCAAGAAAAAACCTCCCGTGAGAAGACGCAATGCGTGGCGGCGAGAAAAAAACATTTCAGACTATGAGCAGTCCCTCGTTTTCGCGTGATTTTTGCGCACGTTCGCAAGCTCTCCCACTCGACTATCCCTGAGAAAAATGAGGGACTGCTTATAGTCTACTTTCACAGCTGTTATTTATGTATGACGAAGTGACTAGGCGGCCGGCATGCTACATGTACAACAGTCAGAAAAGGACTGAGCTCTGCCACCTACTCCGAAAAACCTGCCAGTCCTACAGGGCTTCCTTCGTGTAGTACAGCTTAGAAAATAGAATAAATTTATACATGTATTTCCAAAGCAGTTTGCACTCTTACTAGATTTAAACTGCTTCTGTAGGTGTCTACGCGTGTCAAGGAACCTCGTGAAAGTAGGGGTTTCAGTTCTACTGACAGTCCGCATGCATACTTATCTCTGGCCGGTAAATCAGTTTTAATACAGTACAACATACATGTACGCACTGCAGACCACTGTTCCTGGCTACATATATGTTGCATATTTAATTGACCGTTTCCTATATAAATTTGATTAGCCTGCATAGCAGGCACTAGAGTTAGAAGGGCAAACGCGAGGAAGGAAATGCATGAGGCAAGAACAAAGTTTTCTCACTTCGAACGTCTCTTTCCTCATACGCGCCCCTCTAACTCGCGCTCTGTATTTTACTCTGACCAGCGCCTGCTACACAGGCTAAAATTTGATAAACATGTACTGATGTTTGTATGCTAAGCTCGGGACAATACAGTGTACTCAAGGAGTCATTCCTATTTCTGCCTGCATTCTGACGGCAATGTAATTAAAAAATAAATAAATAAAAAGAACATACAACATTAAATATACAAACCTTTGTGTATGAAATGAATATATCACATGGCCTAATTCCACCGTCTACAGTGTTAGCCTGCTGACTGCTTGCTGGCTCAGGATCCTGGGCAGACAGAATATCCAGTACATTGGGGGAGATGCGTAACTGAGAAATCTCTACTCCACGGAAGTATAAACTGTAGCCTTGATAAGTAACCCATTTGTTATCACTTTCTCCCTTAGTGTGTATCCCATCATATAGCTTCTGGCCTCTGTCACCATTATGGACACGAGTTATCCGTCCCTAAAATGAAAAAAATAATAAATTAATTTATACTCAGTTTTTGTATCATTTTTTTTTAAAGCAAATGTTAAGTACTTCTTATCTAGATGGTAGAGTATGGCAGAACTTAGACTGCGAGCAGTCGGTCTTTTCTCCTCAGATCTTTGGCGCGAGCGGAAATGTTATAATTATGCAAATTAGGTGAAAAAACGAGGAGAGATTGGGGAGAGGGAGGGAAAAGACCGCGCCCGCGATTCTCACGGCTCGCGGTTCGCCGCTCGCCGCTCGATCGCGCGCGTGCCCTAAAAACATTAGGAAAAGAAAGAGACTGCTCGCAGTCTAGGCAGAACTCGGCAAAATCTTGCACAATTGCAAATACATTTTTACTGGTGTACTGTGTTGTTAGTAAAAATCATTGACCCTCTTAAAGCTGTACAGTACGGTACATGCATACTCCACCATGGTAAAATACTGTTTTTCTTTACTCTTGAATTACAAAGTGGACTTTGTTTGGCATGCAAAAGGATACAAAGGATAAAGATGAACAATAATATTTCATTATTATGGACATACAATGTAGCAAATTATGAGACAGTATAACACTCTCCTTATTAATCCCCCTGACGGCCAGTGACTGTTAAATGCCTAGATTGTGTGGTTTCAGAAAACAATTATCCATAACCCCCCCAACCGGACCCAACGGTTTCCTCGGAATTTCCAATGACCTTCCTGGGGGGGGGGGGGGGGGGGATATTTTAGGAATTAATATTGGCCAATAGCCCTTTTCACGGTTAACCTGAAATATTTGCATAACAATACAGTTAAACATAGAAACGAGGCAATTTCGGGCACAAGCTGTAAAACATTGTGATTTTCTTGAGCTCCTTGAACTATGTTAGTGTAAAAATAGTTTTAAAACGGAGAAGAACTACATGTAAATATATACAACTCTTTTAGTTAAAATTTGCCGTAAAGATCGTAACTCGATCCCTGTTGCTTATGCGAATCTACATGTCTCTTTATTAATAGAGAAAAGTCGTTAAATTACAATTTTTTTATAAAAACAATGTAAACTAAAATAACTGTAGTTCTTCTACATTTTAAAACTGTTTTTTTATATTAAAAGAGTTGAAGGAGCTCAAGAAAAACACGATGTTTTGCAGCTTGTGCCCAAAATTGCCTCGCTTCTATGTTCAAGTGTATTGCTATGCAAATATCACAAGTTAACCGTGAAAAGGGCTATTAACACACTTGATGGTATCGCAGGCCACCCAGCCGTACACCTGCCTGTCCACAGTACTTCCCTTGAGGGAACAGTACAGTGGATCCAGTGGCAATCTCATCCGGCTCTGGCACTCGATCAAGAGCCAAATTGTAGTAATCAATAACACGTCCAGTTGGGTCCTGGTCATCCCAGTTGATGTTGTACTTGAGTGCTTTGGAGTTAAATGAGACTATGGTGGCTGTGAAATACTGCCATGGCGTCGACTCCCACATAGCTAGCACCTACAAATTAATTATTTTATATTACAAATTTACAGCAGTGTACAGAGGGGACATTGGGGTTTGCGGTTCTGAGCTATTTTTCTTACGGTTTTACGGTATTTTCGATCCAAAACTGCAGTATTGGGGTTTCATCGAGTACAACGGTACATGTACATGGTTTTTCTACCATTTTGAGCAGTGGTGTTCGGTAAAAATTCTAATTTTGTACGGTATTTCGGTGAGGGAAGTTTCCTTACAGTGTTTAGAGTAAGAGAGGGAATTTTTCTCGAGCTTCAGTGTGAGTTTTGGTATTTGAGCGGAAATCTTCCGGTTTTACGGTTTTTGAGACCCCAAAATTAATGTCCCCCTATGTACAGTGTGAATCTGTCAATTCAGTTACAGCATCAGGTGATTGATATGAATGATTGGTGTAGACATGTATATGTACAAGCAAGGTGGAGACCGCTTGTATACTCAGGCACATGCAGGCACCATTCTGTAGGCATCATGCACAATAAAGCATACTAATTTTTATTAGTTATTTTTATTAGTTATTGGCCCTCTCAACTGTTGTAGTCGTGTAATAATAAACTATAGGTTAAATTAAGAGAAAATGAATTACATGACAGTATGTATTTGGCTGGGGTTTTCTGCTTGTAGGGACCAAAATAATCATTGTCTTACAGTACATGTACTGTCTAATAATAATACAAACTGAGGTAAATTATTTAGTTATAAAGCTCTCTGAGCGGACAGTCTGGCATACAAAAAAAATATGGTCCTTTAACTTAACTTTATTATATCTCATTAGTGGACAGCTCCACACATGTACTTACATGTAAGACTGCCTTGACAAAACCCTGTTTGAACTCTAGCTCATACAAACTCTGCTTTACACATTCAACCAGACAAACAAGGCAAAAGGGTCAATCTGGCATTGTATTGGCCCATTAGCCTGTCATTTGTAGGCTCGATTACCAGCCGCTGTTCGGGAAAATGAGCCATAACGAAGACCGGAGAGAGCGGCGGAAATCAAGCCTAACTTGTTTGCATACTTTTTAAAACAAAAGAATATTTGACTGCAGGCTCAACTGTAATAACTGCTATTTGACTTAATTTATAACATTTTACTCCTTTACATGTAACTTACTGGATCTCCAACTTTAGGTAGATTTTTGTTTTTCTGAGGTGCAGCTTGTGACGGAGCTGGGCTGAAAGCTAGGGCAACAGGCTGCAATTTACAAACACATTTAAAAAGTTACAGTCATGTCATCTACCCCCCAGGGGGGACTCCCATATAAAAGCTATACGGGTACATGAATGTGTCGCTGTGAAGGTAATGGCATTTTCAAGCAGTTTAGTCTGGAATACTGTATAAAAATCAGAGAGTTTTGGTCTGCATAGGGCATCATTTACTGGGAAACTGATCAGTGGCATGAATAATTTTAGGAATTGACATTCGGAATAGTCCTACGGTAACCGGTACATAAATTGAAATATACATGTACAAATAATTATGGCAAATTAATTAATGCAACTGTCATAATGGAAAGAGGTTCTGGAAAATAGCAAATCTGGGATTGGGTAGGGTTTTTTTTCTAGCTAGTCTAGTCTTAAGGTCTATAGGGTCTAATGCGACAGAACATGATCTATTTTCACCCCTATAAGAGGTACATGTACATAAATATATAACAATAATTATTCTAAGTTCTTGTCATATTTTTTCCAGCTTACATGTAATCATATAATTATGTACCCTTAAATCTATTTGCCATAACCATAGAGAAAGAACAAACAACATTGATCATTGTAATCATTGTTGACGAAAAATATAAAAAAGTTTGCCGATCTGAAATAAACTAATATTGAGATTTCAACCAGTTAAAAATATTATTATAACTACTAACAGTATCTTTTGAAAAAAAGGAACTAAAAATTTAAAAATAAACTGGCAGGCTTGTTTGTTTACATTCCACAAGATTGTTATCTGTGTGGATATTTTATCCAGTGGTGCGACGTCGAAGCGAGCGAGATTTCAATAAGTTTATTTCCACATTTTGTAGTCTATAGTTTAGCAAAATATATTTGCTGATACTTTTATTACACAGAAGATCACGCCGACCAGCCAACAGAGCCTTCTCGAAAGCTTTCGATCACGCCGACAAAATCATGCCGCTCGGTGTGATAATCTCAAAATCACTTTTCTATTGAAGTTAATGAACTTGAAAACAAAAGCAACAATAGCCTATTCAAACTCTACCGCGGCTTACCGTTTACCGCAGCATCGCTTGCCGCGTCCATTAACGCAGAAAGCCGAGGTGAAACTGGGGTAAAATTTTGGCATGCCGTGTCATTACCGAGGCGAGACTGCGGCGTCGATCTGCAGTTTGGCCGAGGCAAAACCGCGGCAAATGGGTCAATAGTTTCAGGCGGTACTGTACTGTACATTCATCATTGTAATAATATTAAAATGAAACCATGATAATTCACATACACATGTACATGTACCTGCACTTGTGGTGGGCTCTGCAATATTGTAACATTCAAATGTTCATTCTGTTTTTCTCAATTCGTTGATTTCCTTGTTTTTATCACTCTGCTCTAACTTCAATCTCTCAATCTCCTTGACAAGTATGTCATGACTGCCATCATCAGGTGTATATGGTTCAATTGAATCCATACTTTCGTACCCACCATTCAGTTGGACTTGTCGCAGTTTCTCATTCTCTGCTTGTAGTTTGCCGATTTCTACCTGTTGTGACTGCTCCTTGTTCCGTAAGCGGTCTATTTCTTGTATAAGGCGAGTTTCATTCTCATTGACTTGAAAACTTTGCGTTGATGGAGCACAACCCATTTTAGAACCAAATTATTTAGCTCCAGTTACAAAGGCTGATGTTTAAAAGTGTTTCTTTTACATTTGGCCTGTGTGACAGGCTCATAAGGTTCAGTTCTTATATTACAGTACATCATTACTCTGAAAAGAAAACAAATCAAATTATTAATTTGCAGGTGCAGACATTGAAAATCATCAACTACAGTGTCACAGATACATGTACAATTGTAGCAAATATTTTGGTTATTTTATTTTAGCTAAAAACAGCAACAATTGTTTACACCTGCCCAGCGCACTTCTATTTATTTTCTATGTAAGTGGCTTTTAATTTGTATTTTTTTTGGCAGATTTTTTGGGGGTAGATTTTTTTTTGGGGGGGGGGTGGGGGGGTGGTGCGGCAGGGATATTTTGCAGGTTGCAGGTTGCAGGTCAACTGCTAACCCAAACCCCAACAATTAGGCTAACCAACTAGGCTAACCTTCAGTTAGAATTAGGCTAACCTTCAGTTGGGCTAATTTAAGCTAACCGGGGCTAACCGTGACGCCATTCTCTTCCTAACCGCGTGTGTAATGTTTCTAAAAGTAGTCTCAACCTGCAACCTGCAAAATATACCTACCCGTAGTGGTGAGCCTAAATCCCCCCCCCCCCCCCCCCTTGAATCTGCCCCCTGTCATTTGTGTGATTATGGGCCTGTTTACACAGTACACACTATATTATGTACCTCTCATGTAAACGAAACTGGGAAATACAATAGAGAAGGGTAACCCTTCTAAGAGGGTCACCCTCCCTCCATGTAAACAGGCCCTAAGCAACATCCACTGACTGATCAAGATAAACAATTTGCCTTATACATTATGCATTGAGTCATTTCATCTCACCAGGGCTTTTTACCCCCTTCAAGACATTTCTGAGCCTTGGACAACTGAAAACAGATGTCCCAAGTTAAAACCACCCGAAAAACCCCAGCGCATGCTACATGCATGTACATATAGATCAAAATCACTTCAGCTGTCATTTAAATATTTAAACAAATTACAATGGGTCAACTTTAAAGCCTCTCGCAAATACATGTAAGCTAATACATACGTAAGTTGTAAAGAGAGGATAATTTCAACGTATCGATCGCCTTCGACAATTGGACGTATCGCTTTCGATTCAACTTTTATGTAAGCTTACGTATAAAACTCGATATCTGAGCTAGTAAGCTTATGTAAGTTTTCAATTTTGTAGTGAGTCATTAATTTCTACAGCTGAACTTACGCTTACTAATTTTCTAATGATTTTAACCATACCTTCGAAAAAGTGAATGTTCTAAAACATTGTTTCTGCAGAGAATCGAACCAGTCGTCTGATCTGATGTTGGTTGGCACAAATTCACGCTTTGCTTGGTTTTCAATGCGATTTCGCTCAGTAAAATCGTTCGATGATCCACAATAAGCAACAAATGACCTGCTTCCTACGCAAAGCTGCATAATGACGCAGAGACAATAACTAATTTCAATAATAGTGTATATCCGTGGAAACACTCGTCCAAACAAACCACAACACACAGTCCAATAATAGTCCGCCATTTTGAATAGCAAAAAAGGAGGCAGAAGACTGGGAACTAATCTACATGTTGTACGTACATTTCAAAATGGCGGACAGCTGTGATTTGCAACGCACAGCGGTTCGAAAACATACAGTTTACTTTAATATAGGATAGATAGTTAGACTAAAATAGTAATGGATGAACTTGTTGCTGACCTGAGCAGCGCTCTGGACAGAGCAAATGATCCAGCTTCGGCTCATTCCGATACAACGGTCGGAACCAGAGAATCGCCATCAGCAACTCCGGTCCGAAGGGCACCGAAAAAACGGCGAGGAAGAAAACGCAGATCTGATTATCCACCGCTGCGAGAACGTCCCAAAGAAAGCGCTGAAAGCAATGATTCAGTAGAAGAAGCTTTGATGGACTACATTGAAAATATATCCATGTGTCAAAGCGATTCCGACGATGAAACGTCGTTTACGAAACGTCTGTTGAAAGTTCAACTGCACGGCGACAAGAATCCAGACCCGTGTCCGCTTCAAGAATTAAAAGAGAAAGGAGAAAGCGATTCTGTAAGTGAACCTTTACTAGGATTGACAAAACGTAGAAAGAAAAGGAACAGGAAGCTTAAAAGAGTATCCGCCTCTCAGTCGATGAACGATCGTGATTCTCCGCTAGCTGTGCTGGGGAATTTAAAATCGCTGAGCAGAACACGGAAGCGAAAGGTATGTGGCAAATCTGCCACGGGAAGCGAAATACACAACAGTCTCAAACGAAGGGACGAAGAAGGAAGTTTAGCTGATATTGAAAATGGTTTGAGTAGTGGATGTGGTGAACCGATGGAGACGAGCGGGTCCTCGAACCATTTCTACAAGTTACCTTCGAGATTGCATGTACATGCACGACTTGCCAAAGCAAAGGAGCATCTTGACGCGTGCGATTACGATGAAAAAATGGCGATAGCAGGACCTGACTGTCATAAAATAGATTTGTCATCCTCAGAAGACAGTGATCTAGAAGGGTTCTTTACAAATGATGAAGGTCGCCTTGGTGATGACGAGAAAGAGGAAAGCTCGTTTGAATGTGATGTGAGGATTAACCCGTGGTGGGAAGAGAGAACTTCAAGTGATATAGAAGAAGACAAGTTCCAAAACATTGTAAATGGAGTCATGGATAAATACAGAAGGCCATTTGTATCTAATGTTGAAGGAAAGGGTGGCCTGGGTAGGTAATTAGGATATACTGTATAATAATAATTATAAATTATTACAATAATTGTAATTATTAATACATGTACATGTACATGTAACTCCATCAATTCCAAACCCGCTCATCCCCCTCCCCACCTCCCCTTTCCCCTTCCTTTCGCATCCTCTCTGTCAAGTTAAAAAAAATATTTCTTGGTTAGGAAACAAGCTTTGATTTAATTGTTACTAACAGCAGAAAAGTTTCAAAAGCACAGGTTTCTTTAGTGACATTCATGTACACCGTGGAACAGTGGAACCCAGTTAATACGGACACCAAGGGGACACGCGAAAGTGTCCGTATTATCCTGGTGTCCGTATTAAGCAGGCTCTTGGAATAAATGTCACAGACACATTATCAGGCAAAGGATGTCAAATAGCTAGTGTACAAGCAATTACTGCAGTAAAAGGCCAAGGAAGTGAAACTTTTGTGTGAGCACAGTGATCAGATAACTTTAAGGTCTACAAGGGTACTGGAAGAAAGACAGTTTTCAAACATGTCAACGAAAGATCTCGCCGTTGCCAGATCGTGTTTCTCATCAAGAACGCTCGAGTGACTGACAGTAACTGTCAAAATTGACCAATCAGAGAGTATACCAGAATCTGGTATACAGGAATTAGCTTTTTAAAGAAATGTTTTATACAGGCGTTCACTCGCCCCCTCTCCCCAATCCCCATGCCTATTATTCACTCGCCATTCTTCGCGCTTTGTGCGTGTTTTTGCATTGTTCCCCACTATCCGAACGCCTGGAACAAGCTACTGTTTGTCCAGACCTGTTAATGTAGAGCTTTGTTCGTCATTAATTCTTTGATCCATCCCTTGCACCCCCCTCCCAGGGACTATTTTGTAGTCTACAGTATATGTACATGTAGTTTAATAGTGGAGTGACGACTTCCTGAGGATTTCCTTTAGAATCAAATAGTTGATCTTCATACCAGGCATTAAATTTTTTTATCTACTGTATATAGGTCTTCAAGGAAGGCTGAAGAAAAATCTACATGTAAATACATATGGACAGGTACAGTACATTAGCGACGTTTTAAAAACAAATTATGAAATATTTTGTACTGGTCAGACAAACGGTTACCCTGGGTGCCAGAGGATTTTCTTGCCCAGTTTCCGGTTTCAAGTCTCTATTATGACCTGCGCAAAGTTTTTCTCGCGGCTTTGCTGCTCGGGGCGTCAAAGGCTGATCCCGATGAGAGCGAGAGAAAAACCTACCCTGGTACCCAAGGTAAAAAATATACACTGTACATGTACATGTACTAAAACCAGGAACATCAGGAGCTTTGAGAGAACAGAAAAATCCAAACTGTACCCTCGAAAGTGTCCACTGTCGCTTACTTGAAAGGCCGCTTATGGGGGATGTGTAATTTTAAACAAACTTTGAATGAGAGTTCAAACAGGGTTTTGTCAAGGCGGCCATACATGTATGTAGAGCTGGCTGCTTATGAGAGTGTCCACTCAGAGAACTTCAACTGTACATTGTATTATTTTATAGAAAGTGGCCTATTTTGTTTGTGGTTTCTCTACAGGAATGTGCTATGGGTGATATAAACAGGAATATAGCAGTATTTCTACAGAATGAGAAATGGACAGAGTGAGTTACATGTACAATATTAATGTAACACTGAAATGGAAATGTAATAATTCATTTTAAATTTCACGACTGGACTCTCAGCTTACTATGCACTAGATCAAGCCCCGCACCCCCCACCCCCCCCCCCCCCCACATACCCAGGGCTGCAAATAACAGTCGGTCATCGGACAAGGGCCGACCAAAATTTGCCAATGTCTGATGAAATACCAACTTTGGTCGGACACTACTTTCCGGACAATTTTTTTGCCTTCCAACGCAAACACTAACGAGTTTTATTCTAAACACAAACTACATGTAGTTTACTCTGCGATGACAACGTGTTAAATTTGCAGGTTCGCTTATCAAGCAGCACTGCAATATGATGTCCGACCTCATTTTTGTTTTGTCCGACCAAAATGGTGACTTAGTCGGACACATGTCCTTTCAAGAAAATTATTTGCAGCCCTGCATACCCGGGGAATGCGAGGCAATGGCATGGCATTTGAGTGGGTTTAGAATTATGGTATGTGGGTGGGGCTTTCAACAACATTAGACGCAATTATCAGTGACCTTTCTTTAGCTATCAGTTTTTGATCACCCAAGAGAAATGTCTGGGGAAAAAAGAGAAATGTCTGAGATTTACATGTAAGCCAAATTCCCTGTAATTTATATAATATTATTATATGCATGGCCTCACCAAATCGTCAGAATTTGTTCATTAATTTGTCAGGTCGTAGCTGACCTTGTTGGTTTTTTTACCTGACAGTGACCCCTCTCATATCTAGAACACTGATTGACCTGTCAAACAATATATTATTTAACATCATAGGCATGCAGCTTCATGTACATAGCATTCTGCACGCTCTATGATGCATGCTAGATAAGACTTACACATGGCCTCATTAGCTCGTTAATTAAATTATAAAATGTGCATGTACAGTAGCTAAGAATTGAAAAATTTAAAAAATTAAAAAATTTTCGTGCACTTTTTTCCTCTCCTCAAAATCTAGATTGTCCATTTGTCCATCAAACAAGCTGGAAAGAGCTCAGGTACATTAATGTAGCAGGCATGAATTTATGAAATAAACAAGATTCTACTCGCGCTCTGATTGGCTCAAAACCATTTACCATAACTCTATGGAAACATAGAAAATCGCTTTGTGCTTTTATTTCATAAATACAATACAAAATGTTGGTAACATTTGTGAAAGTTTGGGAGAACTCGAAATTGTTGTGGAGCAGCTCGTGTTTCCACAGCATTTCTCGTTCTCCCAAACTTCACTTGTGTTACCATAACTCTATGGAAACACGGAAAACGTTTTCTATTTGGTATATTTTGTTCTGAGCAATACAGACCATCAATGCCTTCTTCTAAAGCACGAAAAATCAGACAACTTTGGAAACACTTGCCAACACATTGTGTACATGTATCTACACAGCCTGCAATTGAAAACAGGCGTATTTTGGGCAAACGAGCGCTGAATATTCCATCGACTGTTTATAAGTCGCCATCTTGGATTAGCAAAACATTGGAGGCTTGGGGCGAGTGCAAAAGAACGACGAAGGGAAAGGGAGTCAGGCAGCAACCCCAACCCCGCCCCCTTCCTCGCCCTCTTTCACTCGCCCCAACTTTCCACGTTTTGCAAATCCAAGATGGCGGCTAAACACTCGAAGGAGATAAACAATCGCAAGCCCACAAACCGCCTGCATTGCAGGCTAGTATCTACACTATACTACATTTAACATTCATTCTCCAAAACTTCCACCTGACATGACGATTTGTTTCTGTCACTCTATAGAAACATGGAAAATGTTTTACATTAATTACTTTACCTTTATTTTTGCATAGGTGTATCAGTGGGCATCGTTATACTCTCTTCAGTGCCAGGCAGATCCTGTCCACAGAGGAAGAGTATTGCTTCGTAAAACAAGGTAAATTACTCAATTTAACTTATTGTGTTTGATACAGGAGAAGAGGGTAGCTAATTCAGCTCTAAGGCTGGTATCCAGAAATACATTACATTAAAATTTAAGAAGTTAAAAAAATAAAAGATACTATGCTAATTACAACATGAAGCGCTAAAAAATACATTGCCAATAAGAGGCTAAAAATATGTTACTAAAAAGTTACAGTATGATGAAAATAATATTTTTGCTGGCGGCAGAAAGTCTGAATTTTATCGGCATTTGAGTTCATTAAATATTTTTGCGCCACTAAAGAGAAATTTATTTTTCCAAAAATGTTGTTTTGTAATATACCTAGATATATGTTGCTAAATCTAGTAAAATATGATATAAAAGAGCCCGGAACTATAGTATAAAGACAAATAAAAGCAAGTTTAGCTTATGGTAGGAGCACCTGCTTGAGAGAGTCGACTCGGAGGAGCGTGCGCAATGCGGGATTATCCTGGCAGAACTCCAGTTTGTCAATGTATTTCATACTGTAAGGTAATGATCACATTGTGAGTTACAGTAACAAATACAAAAATTATTCCAGCTATAAAGATGTCAAACAACATGAAACATGAAACATGAAGCCAAAACTTAACACGCAGTCGGATTCCATTCGCGCCAAACTCTTTACATAACAATTGAATACTTTCTGAACACATCTAAATTCCATTAATTTTCACACAATTTTTCCCATATATAATCAATTCTATAATTTATGTATTTTGAACTTGGAAATGATGACATGGAGTCATCGAAACGTCGTTCGACTTTAATATCGCTGATTTTCATTCTAAAAAAGATGTTTTTGTTTATTTTATTAATATTTTTTTTTTTAGTCGTTTCTCGCCTCCAAGACATCCTAACCGACCAGGGGCAGAGTCAAAACGACCGAGAAAAAACGCCACCTCAAATTGATGGTCCACATTGTAAGTATTGCTTGGAAGACGTCAAAATCACTTTGCTTAGAATGCAGAGTACACTGATGTACAGTGGAACCCCAATGCCAAGGGACTGGGGACATGTGTTCGTTCTGATGGCCGTTATAAAGAATTTGTGGTTACGTTGCAAACACTCAGTATTCGGTTTAATGAGCTGTTGACAGAAAACTTACAGTCTTTTACAATGGAACATATAATAGGACTAAAGAATTTCCATCTCTGTTGATCTCAGGCGTGTAATGACATTTATTTGTTATATCGCGATAGATTTTAAGTTTGGGCTTCTGGATTGTGTTTGTTGTAATGGGGATTTCGTTTACTGGGGTTTGTTATGTCCAGGTTCTGTTCCATAAATTTTGTTCGTTATAATCCATCAAAATTTTTTCTCGCGCGCGATTGGTCTAAACACGTCACGGAACGCAGCCAAAACTGGGGAATATCCGGGTGTTATAATCCATCAAAAATTTTTCTCGCACGCGATTGGTCTAAGTACGTCACATGACGCAGCCAAAACTGGGGAATATCCGGGTGATATTCCCCAAGTGATATTGCCCAGTTTTGAAAATTTGCGTTTCACGTTCGCAGGTTCAGTTTTCGTCTGAAATAAATTGCTGAATTAAATAAAACTGATTGTTTTGAACAGACTAGAAATATTTTTGAACGCCAACATAATTATTTTGATGTTTAACAGTTTGGCCGACCGAGATCTTCCACGGCAAACAGAGCGGCCTTGTGAACAAATATTTGAAGGATAATAACTACAATAGCCTCCATTTGGCTTCAAAAATATGCTCGGATATTTGTCCTTGCACATTATCTGTTCCTCGAAGCTCACAGTTTTCCTCGAGCTTCGCTCTCGGAAAACTGTTCGCTTCTCGGAACAGATAATGTCCGCGGACAAATATCCGAGCATATTTCCTCGCCAAATGGAGGCTATTGTTTATTTATACCGGGGACTTTGTTATACAGTAAAGGGGTTTTGTTATATCATGAACTCACTAAAACCTATCGAATTTGTTTCCATAGCAACAGTGGGAGGAGAAGCTGATCCGATACCGCCATCAAACATCGGGAACCAGATGCTACGCGTCATGGGTTGGACGCCAGGGAGTGGGCTGGGAACTGACAGAAGTGGCATCAAGGACCCAGTCAGGGCGTATTTGAGACCAAAAGGACTAGGACTAGGCCATCCCTGGCCTTCATGAACTGGAACCGAATTCGGTTTTAAATAGAAGGAAAATTTTAATTTATTGACTGAAAGAAGTTATTTTAAAGCTCTGTCGTATATTATTGATGTACATAGTTTTAAAGACAGATTTGTAATTTTGAGTTTTTGAAAAGAAGAGAGCATCTGCAGCACTTTATTTTAATGAAGTTCAAAGGGGAAATAAAAGATGAAAATTTAACGTGAAGTAAATATAAATTACTTAATAGAAAGTGCGACGTACGGATTTTTATTCACGAGTTGCAAAACGTCGGAAAACGAACGAGTGAGCGCCGCTCACTCGTTCGTTTTCCGACGTTTTGCAACGAGTGAATAAAATCCGTACAAAGCACTTTCTATCATGTAATTTGTTTATTATATATATAACGAGAATTTAACATGGCCTTCAAATCAGTTTTATTTTTCCTCAAATCAAGCATACCTGCAGAAACAGCATAGCACTCAAATGGCTTCCGCGGTTGAGAAAAACAGCGCTTCGGCAATTATATAAGCTTAATACATGTATATTCGAGAAATTCAGCTCCATCCGCACTGGTTTAGGGTTGAACATCGCCCCACTACATATCTCTATGTTCTTAGCATCCTCTCAAGCCGAGGTGCTGGGTGTTGTTCAACCATAAAGTGTTCGTTTGCCGTAAAGAATATCGACCTCTTCGTCAGTCAGAGTACGGGCTGCTTTTGTCTTGTTTCCTTTGCCAGCTTTTAAAATTCCTTCTGCTTTGCAACTACTCTTCCTAAATTCATGTCCATCTATCATGGTCGTGGGATAACCTTTCTTCCGTATCGAAGCTGGGGTTGGAAAACCAGAGGGGGGGGCATAAAGTAAAATCAAAGCAAGGAGAGGGGGATGGGCTCTAGGTAAAATAAGTCACTGAAGAGAGGGGGGGGCTTAACATTTTATTTCAAGTACATATTACATTGGCGAATCCTTACCTATTTATAAGGTGGGGACCGAAAAATTTTCCGGCCCTTCGGGCCTAGCTATCCTTCACCGGACATGAAAATAACACACATGCTTTTTTCCTTCTGCTATGGTTCTGTTGAACATTGCTACGGAGGTGATGTTTGTTCCAGACGCGGATGTCCAACAATTAAACATGCAGTAGGAGCTCTTCTTTCTGTTATAAGATTTTAATCCACAGGTGCATGTAGAGAAAATGTAGGGTACTTGTATAAAGGTGTGTGTATACTGTAAGGGGGGGGGGGGGGGGGGGGGGGGGGGTCGTACATAATTTCTGACTGATTAGAGGGGGGCAATAACTAAATTCACTACTTTAGAAGGGGGGTATTACCTAATATTTGGCTACATGAAGCCCATTTTCCAAACCCCCCCCCCCCCCCTCCTGATAATTATTGCACAGTCCCCTAAGTAAGTAAGCATGCACTGTCTTATTTTCCTGCCAATCCAATCCATGTAGCAGTTTATCTCCAACACGTGTTGGAGTCCACCAGGTCCACGTAGTTCTGTGGACTCTGCGTTTCATAGTATTAAGTGGGCACACGAATTGGCGGGTCTCACGTCCCCTACGGATACTCTTTTAGTTATTAGGGTTCTTGAAGCTGCAAGTAGATTTTTAGGAGTCGCAAGGTACAATAGAAAGGAGGCGATTACGATTGAAGTTTTCAGATATAGTGTATGGTTCTGATTTGTCCAACGCCCTTCAGCTCAGAAATGTGTGTCTTTCATGTACTTTCTTACCTGGGATTTTTTAGATCGAAGAGGTTACCAGCATAAGGAGAAATCACATTACTTTTCACGAAGGCTATATGACCATTAAGGTCGAGAAGAGCAAATCCGATCAGTTCAGACAAGGAGACGAGGTTGTTATCGCACAATCGGGGGGCAGTGTCTGTCCGGTTTCATCCTAAAGGAACATTTGGGTAGGTTAAATATCGACCCTTTGTCAAATGAGTTTATTTTTAGACAGCTGGTCAAAACTAAGCTATCTTACAAGCTGGCAAGCAAAGAAAAACAGATTAGTTATTCTACTTTCAGGAATCACTTAACCAAGAGTTTGCGTGGTGTAGTGCCAGATCCTTCTATCTATGGTACCCACTCCTTTAGATCAGGGGGCTTCCAAGGCCGCCAATAGCGGTGTAAGTGAAAGAGTATTTCAGAGGCACGGTCGATGGAAGAACGTCGCAGCCAAGGATGATTATGTAAAAGACAAAATTGCTTCTAGGCTTCAGTTTCCAAGTCTTTAGGTCTGTAGCTTCAGGCGCCTGCTTTTCAAGCCCTTTCTTTGACTTCTAGCTAGGCTGCTTCTAGGCTATAGCTTTTAATTACTGTGTACATAGTCCCGATGCCGAAACCAGCAAAATAAACCTAATGGTATGTATTTATTGTCTGTTGCGTAGTGAAGCCGAAATATGGAATTTCTGGCGATTGAGTGGCAACGAATTAGCCTGAAATGTAATATATCTGCGTCACGAGAGCGACAGGGCCTGGGCCCTGTTGGATGACAGTGCATCATGGGTAATACTGTGGGTGTATATAAGCTTTGTATAGCACGTGGGATGTCATTCTAGGCCGACATTACCTCTATTTTGCTCTGTTAATTTTGAATTGTATAGCCTCGTAGGATGGGCTGCTAACTGCTTGGAGCTTGGGCCTTTGGTTCCTACTCAGATTTCCTGCCATTTTTTCCCAAAGGTTTTTTTCGGTATGTTTTTTTCTGGCCTCCGTCTAACCACAATGTTATTGTGCGTGGTTGCCCAGCTCTGTTCATGTGTTTCACCGTGATGGTAATTATTGGATAACGTTTTATCGTATACTGTATATTGTGTGTAAATTATAGCTTTTAAGTACTGTGTACATAGTCCCGGTGCTCGGCCGAAACCTGCAAAATAAACCTAATGGTATGTATTTATTGTCATTCAAGTGTCACGCATCATCCGGGAGAACAACTTCTGTTCAACCAACAACATTTTTGTATTTATTGTCTGTTGCGTAGTGAAGCCGAAATGTGAGATTATTCGACAGTTCGTGTAAACCCACATAATAAACAATACAAAAGTAGGGGAAGATGGTGAGTTTGACTTCTAGCAATATAGAATGTTCACAAAAACAAACTCTAAATTTGTGGAAAATGTAACATGAAAAGCTCTGGATCGCACGCCTGACTGGGGAAAATAGAATATTGGTATCTTTATTCCTTCTGAGGAGCGGTCAGGAAGAACACAAGACTTGTGTCCAGCAGAAGTTTATTTCACCCTAACTTCATGCAGTTTCAAGCTGTGATCAGCTATATGCAGTAGTTCTTATAACTCCTTAGTTATTTGCCATTCCAACAAGTCTCTGTGTTCGATTTAAAGCCTGGTTTCAAATAATCGCAGTGCAGATCGCAGCGATCGTTGCGACTGTGATCGTTGCGATTATATGGAAACCAGGCTTTAGGCTAGATCCATTCGAATATAGCGGTACTAAGGGCCTGTTTATATGGAGAAAAGTTGTCCCTGGTAGGAGGGTCACCCTCGATACCGAGTAACCCCGGGCGAGATAACTTTCCATACACTTCTTTATAAATAGCAGCGAACCGTTTACACGAGAAATCGCAAAGTTGGCAAGGGGGGCAGGGTAACCCTGGGTGGAGGGTCACTCGCTTTGAAGATAGGGTGTCCCTTGGGGCGGGCAAACTTTTTTTCCATATAAACACTTTGGCTATTGTTGTTTCACCTACCAGGGACAAGTCGGGAAATATAGAGCATGCGCAACCCGAGAGGGCCAAGTTTTGGCTCGGTCAACAGGGACAACTTTTTTCATATAAACGCTCGGTAAAAGATGGCTCCGGGGAGAGGGTAACCCTAGCCTCCTACCAGG
Source organism: Desmophyllum pertusum (assembly GCA_029204205.1). Classification (NCBI taxonomy): domain Eukaryota; kingdom Metazoa; phylum Cnidaria; class Anthozoa; order Scleractinia; family Caryophylliidae; genus Desmophyllum; species Desmophyllum pertusum. Next base: position 179,514 of record MU827349.1, read on the forward strand.
GACAACTTCTCTCCATGTAAATAGGCCCTAAATCACCAACATGTTCAGTAGTTTAAGGAAGTTTTTGACTTTGTTGTAAAACTGAAAGGACTACTGCTGGCTTTTTGTGACTTTTTTAACTATTAGAGGTGATTTAGTTAATTCTCACCTCACAAAGATTTTCTAATTCTCTCGATTGTTTGATCACTTACAGAAAAATCCACTGTGCAATAACTATTAAGTTCAGTGAATGGCGAGAGAATATGAGTAGCCTGAATTTCAGCCGTCTCCTCCGGTTGCTTACTCCCGAGAGAGACAATTAAGCGACCAGAGGAGACGGCTGAAATTCAGGATAGCTAGTGAGAATATTCTAGCCCGACATTCTAGTGGAAACGTTAACTTTCCTTATCTTATTGGTACTAAGTTCTCAACTGTTTTACAAATGAACAGGAAAGTTCAACAGTAGAATATGTTTTTATAACTTTGGTATTTTAACTATACATAAAAGAAAACTTGTCAAGGGTTTCCCCCTTTTATAAGCTGGTGTTCAGTTAATTTTAACTCACACGTGCACGGTTTGCGTTTCCGGCGCTTTCAAACAATATTTAAAATGTGTATAATTATACATTAAAAAATACATGACTAATTAAATGCATTGCAAGAAAGTTTGATAGTTTGTGTCCCGCGGTATCCGTCATACAAGATGTATTTTTCGGACAATGGCCGCAAACTAATATTAAACATCATGTTATAAAAATTGAAGTATTTACAATTTGAGAAACTTGAAATAACTTGAATACGTTTCTCAGGTTATTGTTTTCTTCACGTCTTGACTCCAGTCCTCCATTAATCGGGTCTTCTTTCCTAAAAAAATAACAAAACAAAACGAAAAAACGGAGAAAATTAATAAGTGGTAATATAATTCAGCGATTGTGTTAAAAGTGTGGCCTATTTCTTATTTCTATAAAGGCAGTAGATTCTATCTTAAGCAATAGTTCCCCTCAGTTGAAATCCCAGCACGAAAATACTATTTTTCGTCGTCGTTGTTGTTCTTGCATTTATTTCATTTTTTGTGATTTTGGGCTGTGTTTAACATAATGGAGGAGGGTACAGTGTCAACGAGGGTGGTTTAAACACATGACGACGTATCTCTAACACGTACTGATTGTTTACAATCGAGCACTAACTGACAGAATAGGTGCTATCCTGTCCGTACCGTGTAGGGCTAATTCAGTACAAGTCTTCCTTGTTAGAAATAAAAGATAGTTTCAATTATGATTATTATCTTTCTCAGTTAATTGATTTCTTAAAACCAAAATTATGAAATGCCTTCTTCTCTTCTAATTTCAACTTACCTTTCTTTTCCAAATTCAAATGTTCACGTTATCTCCAATCAGCATGAAAGGTGCCCAGTCGCAAACCTTAGGACAGTCGTTAGCTCTCATCCACTTCATGGCCTCGTGAAGGGATTCACTGGCACTTTCTCCACGAGCAAGGTGCTCGTAGAAACTACTCATCAACTGCTCCGTTGCTCTGTCTCCCAGGGCCCACAGTGCCACCAACACCGAGCGTGCACCGGATCCTAAGAACGCTCGAGCGATTCCAACAGCTCCCTCGGCTCTGATCTGTCCTCGTCCACTGTGACAACAGCTAAGTACTACCAGTTTGGCCCGCAGTTGAACTTGTGAAATGTCCAACATTGTCAATAGGTAGTCTTCTTCGTGTGGAATCGGATAAGTAGCCCGTAAAGGGGTTAGTGCAATTTCTCCTCTTTCGGCGTTACCATGGGCAGCAAAATGTATCAGACTCACTGAATGTATCCTTTGAAGTACCGCCTGCTTGGTTGCATGCTTTCCTAGCAAAGGCTGAACACCCAGTAGTCGACCGATCATCTCTGCTTCTTTTCCTGCACAAGGCAATGGTTCCATGTCTGTAAGACGTCCCTTGTAAAACACCCGACCAACCTCAGGATTCCCCACTATTAGTGCACCAGTCTGACTGTGATAATCTGCTGGACTGCCCTGGATGAGCTTCAGGGTCGTCAAAGAAGGAACGATGCGGATCCTGAAAGTCTCTGATAAAAACTTCCCACTTTCGTCAATTAATGCTGCAAATGGAACTTGGTACAAGGAGCGATCAGGAACAATGATGATTTCGGGCTCCTCAAGTAAGTCAGCCACAGGAGCGATGATCATTTTGTAAAACAAAGCTTCAGGATCTTGGCTTTCTTCGTCACAAACCTCAACAAGTCGCAAGGCTGATGAGCTCTCTTGCTGAGATGATTTCGATTTAGGTTGAATGCCATCGAAAGATCGATCTTCGCATTCATCCTTGGGTAAAATACCAAAGCTGCGAAAGCTTTTAGAGAAAAATGTCTCCAAATCAGATACTGATCCGGCGTGAACAAAGTTTTCATTGACTGATATTCTTCTGAAAGTAATGACACCGCTTGTTCTGAGAATCCACAAGAAAATATTTTGACCATAATAAGCGACGTATAGACAAGTACAGTTACTTTCTTTCTTCATGATACTTTCAATGCCAACCCATGATTGCGCATCAGTTGAGATTTGCTTTTCAGCAGAGTACTGAGCTGCCATCAAGTCTGCTAGGGCTCTAGCCCGTCCTAGCTCTACAACATAAAGAGCCTTATCAGTATTGCCAGTGGCGCATAACAATGCAGCAAGATCATGGTAGGGGGAAATGTGAAGATCTGAAAAAGATATCTTAAATTGATCGTTGTCTACAAGAAAATCTCGTAAATCTTCGCATTTTTTCAATGCTTCGAAACAGCCAACGATACACTTCCTGGATTGGCTTTCCTTGCGATAACGCCACCATTGAAAACATACAATAGCAGGATAACTCATGTTTACGGTGACCGATATCTTTACTTATAGAAAGTGCCTTCTCGAGATTTCTTTCCGCCTTGCCATATTCACAAAGAGAGTGAAACACACTTCCTAGGTTTGCGTAACATGTTGCTTCTCCTTCTTTGTCACCGATGGCTTTTTGGATCCCAAGCGCTTTCTCGTAATAATCCTTAGCCTTTAGATATTCACCGAGAGATTGAAACACAGTTCCTAGGTTTCCGTAATCTGCTGCTTCTCCTTCCTTGTCCCCGTTGGCTCTTCTGATCACAAGTGCTTTCTCGTGATATTCCTTAGCCTTTAGATATTCACCGAGAGATTTGAAACACAGTTCCAAGGTTTTTCCATATGAGGCTGCTTCTCCTTTCTTGTCCCCGATGGCTCTTCTGATCACAAGCGCTTTCTCGTAATAATCCTTAGCCTTTAGATATTCACCGAGAGATTGAAACACAGTTCCTAGGTTTCCGTAATCTGCTTGGCTTCTCCT
>MU827349.1:183349-215768 GCA_029204205.1 Desmophyllum pertusum
AAATGTGTTTCAATCTCTCGGTGAATATGTAAAAGCTGAGGAATATCTTGAGAAAGCACTTGCGATTAATAAGCCATCGGTGACAAAGAAGGAGAAGCAACATGTTGCGGATACCTAGGAGGCGTGTTTCACTCTCTTTGTGAATATGGCAAGGCGGAAAGAAATCTCGAAAAGGCACTTTCTATAAGTAAAGATATCGGTCTCCCTAAAGATGAAGTATTCTGCTATTGTATGTTTTCAATGGTGGCGTTATCGCAAGGAAAGTCATTCCAGGAAGTGTATCGTTGGCTGTTTCGAAGCATTGAAAAATGCGAAGATTTACGAGATTTTCTTGTAGACAACGATCAATTTAAGATATCTTTTTCAGATCTTCACATTTCCCCCTACCATGATCTTGCTGCATTGTTATGCGCCACTGGCAATACTGATAAGGCTCTTTATGTTGTAGAGGCTAGGACGGGCTAGAGCCCTAGCAGACTTGATGGCAGCTCAGTACTCTGCTGAAAAGCAAATCTCAACTGATGCGCAATCATGGGTTGGCATTGAAAGTATAATGAAGAAAGAAAGTAACTGTACTTGTCTATACGTCGCCTTATTATGGTCAAAATATTTTCTTGTGGATTCTCAGAACAGCGGTGTCATTACTTTCAGAAGAATATCAGTCAATGAAAACTTTGTTCACGCCGGATCAGTATCTGATTTGGAGAAATTTTTCTCTAAAAAGCTTTCGCAGCTTTGGTATTTTACCCAAGGATGAATGCGAAGATCGATCTTTCGATGGCATTCAACCTAAATCGAAATCATCTCAGCAAGAGAGCTCATCAGCCTTGCGACTTGTTGAGGTTTGTGACGAAGAAAGCCAAGATCCTGAAGCTTTGTTTTACAAAATGATCATCGCTCCTGTGGCTGACTTACTTGAGGAGCCCGAAATCATCATTGTTCCTGATCGCTCCTTGTAACCAAGTTCCATTTGCAGCATTAATTGACGAAAGTGGGAAGTTTTTATCAGAGACTTTCAGGATCCGCATCGTTCCTTCTTTGACGACCTGAAGCTCATCAAGGGCAGTCCAGCAGATTATCACAGTCAGACTGGTGCACTAATAGTAGGGAATCCTGAGGTTGGTCGGGTGTTTTACAAGGGACGTCTTACAGACATGGAACCATTGCCTTGTGCAGGAAAAGAAGCAGAGATGATCGGTCGACTACTGGGTGTTCAGCCTTTGCTAGGAAAGCATGCAACCAAGCAGGCGGTACTTCAAAGGATACATTCAGTGAGTCTGATACATTTTTGCTGCCCATGGTAACGCCGAAGAGGAGAAATTGCACTAACCCCTTTACGGGCTACTTATCCGATTCCACACGAAGAAGACTACCTATTGACAATGTTGGACATTTCACAAGTTCAACTGCGGGCCAAACTGGTAGTACTTAGCTGTTGTCACAGTGGACGAGGACAGATCAGAGCCGAGGGAGCTGTTGGAATCGCTCGAGCGTTCTTAGGATCCGGTGCACGCTCGGTGTTGGTGGCCACTGTGGGCCCTGGGAGACAGAGCAACGGAGCAGTTGATGAGTAGTTTCTACGAGCACCTTGCTCGTGGAGAAAGTGCCAGTGAATCCCTTCACGAGGCCATGAAGTGGATGAGAGCTAACGACTGTCCAAAGGTTTGCGACTGGGCACCTTTCATGCTGATTGGAGATAACGTGACATTTGAATTTGGAAGAGAAAGGTAAGTTGAAATTAGAAGAGAAGAAGGCATTTCATAATTTTGGTTTTAAGAAATCAATTAACTGAGAAAGATAATAATCATAATTGAAACTATCTTTTATTTCTAACAAGGAAAGACTTGTACTGAATTAGCCCTACACGGTACGGACAGGATAGCACCTATTCTGTCAGTTAGTGCTCGATTGTAAACATCCAGTACGTGTTAGAGATTACGTCGTTCATGTGTTTAAACCACCCTCGTTGACACTGTACCCTCCTCCATTATGTTAAACACAGCCCAAAATCACAAAAAATGAAATAAATGCAGGAACAACAACGACGACGAAAAATAGTATTTTCGTGCTGGGATTTCAACTGAGGGGAACTATTGCTTAAGATAGAATCTACTGCCTTTATACACTTTTAACACAATCGCTGAATTATATTACCACTTATTATTTTCTCCGTTTTTTCGTTTTGTTTTGTTATTTTTTTAGGAAAGAAGACCCGATTAATGGAGGACTGGAGTCAGACGTGAAGAAAACAATAACCTGAGAAACGTATTTCAAGTTATTTCAAGTTTCTCAAATTGTAAATACTTCAATTTTATAACATGATGTTTAATATTAGTTTGCGGCCATTGTCCGAAAAATACATCTTGTATGGACGGATACCGCGGGACACAAACTATCAAACTTTCTTGCAATGCATTTAAGAGGCTGTGCACCTTAAAACCGACCAATGATTTTGACTCGAAAATTAGTTTGGGCTGATTTTAATATTATAAGTACAGGTTACCAAACTATAAATAAAAATGTATTTATTTTGTTTCAGTATCCTTTATTTATAAAAATATTGACTCGCGAAGTTTGGTCGGCCGGCGAGGTCAAAATCGAGCCTAAACAAGCCGTTTCGAAAATCGCCTCGAAATTTATTCTCGCCAACGTGAATTGGACTAAAACCACCATCAAAGTAAAGAAAAATGCTTATTGGTGGAATCTAGTAGGATAACGATCAAAATATTTAAAAGTAAAACGTCCAAATTATTATTTGACTATACCACACTAAATCTGCAATAGCGATAGGATCGATTTTCAGAAAATTTTTTCTCAAAAGTGGCACCAGATCTAAAGTTCTAATACGCTTATATCAAACACGATAAAGATAAACTTTCATTTGACGGCAAAACATTTTTTGCGGCCCGTGCGGAATTCACTGTGTAATAATTCGTTAAAGTTACTGTAATTACCGCCATTTCTTCAATATGCAAAATTACTTACGGTTTATAGCAGGCATCTTAACTACCGGTTTCAGGCTTCTACAAAACACACCAACCATCCTGGAATATAGGAAAGGCTTATAAGAAAATCACAGAAGACAAAATGAATGCACAGAAAGCCGACATTTTTTTAAGTTTACCTGCCATTGAAGCCGGATTGAAGTCCTCAAGTTTCGCTCGCGTGACTCCGTGTTCGATACAGTAACGCCAACGGAATGTTTCAGATTAAAAACGACAAAGGAAGGCCTCTCGAATTAACGTTCCAAATGTTAGGAAACTGAAACTTCAACCTATTTGCACAGCTACAGCAAGAAAATAACGAATCCAAGTTGAAATTCATCTCGATCGAATGGTCTGACACTTCAACTGTTTATTTATATTCAGCTTAGTAACTTGACACCGATATACCAATGTCACGGGTCACCGCTGACCGGCAGGTCAAAACCTTTTAAAAAGTTCAGCGGCTTTTTTTAGCTTTTTTTCAAATCGTGTCTGGATATAAATCTGGATATAAAAATGTCTCAAGTTTGCTTTTTGTATGAAATGTTTGATAGTTTGTCCAAATTAAAAATCTGATGCGAGGGTCTGCACTCAATAAAGCCGATTTTATGCAAAGAGCAAGCTTGAGATATTTTATATCCAGATTTAAAATATAGATCTCGAATTAACGTTCCAAATGTTAGGAAACTGAAACTTCAACCTATTTGCACAGCTACAGCAAGAAAATAACGAATCCAAGTTGAAATTCATCTCGATCGAATGGTCTGACACTTCAACTGTTTTATTTATATTCAGCTTAGTAACTTGACTTAGTAACTTGCTTTTTGTATAACAGGCTTTGTTGAGTGCGGACCCTCGCGTGGACGTACGGAAAGGGAAAATGTTTCTACTTATCAAAAAAACAGTTTTCTTCTGTTCAATGCTTTATAAAAGACGGAGTTCATCAGAATACTGCTTTTGCCATATAATAAAGTATAATACATGGTTTTGGCTTCTAATATAGATTTAACGGGCGTATAAAAACGAAAAAGACGGCTTTTCTATGTTTTATACAGTATTACTCCGATAAAACATTGTTTCTTAACCGCTCATAGCGAGCGCAGCTTTCAATCTATATTTTAAATCTGGATATAAAAATATCTCAAGCTTGCTCTTTGCATAAAATCGGCTTTATTGAGTGCAGACCCTCGCATCAGATTTTTAATTTGGACAAACTATCAAACATTTCATACAAAAAGCAAACTTGAGACATTTTTATATCCAGATTTATATCCAGACACGATTTGAAAAAAAGCTAAAAAAAGCCGCTGAACTTTTTAAAAGGTTTTGACCTGCCGGTCAGCGGTGACCCGTGACATTGGTATATCGGTGTCAAGTTTACTAAGCTGAATATAAATAAACAGTTGAAGTGTCAGACCATTCGATCGAGATGAATTTCAACTTGGATTCGTTATTTTCTTGCTGTAGCTGTGCAAATAGGTTGAAGTTTCAGTTTCCTAACATTTGGAACGTTAATTCGAGAGGCCTTCCTTTGTCGTTTTTAATCTGAAACATTCCGTTGGCGTTACTGTATCGAACACGGAGTCACGCGAGCGAAACTTGAGGACTTCAATCCGGCTTCAATGGCAGGTAAACTTAAAAAATGTCGGCTTTCTGTGCATTCATTTGTCTTCTGTGATTTTCTTATAAGCCTTTCCTATATTCAGGATGGTTGGTGTGTTTTGTAGAAGCCTGAAACCGGTAGTTAAGATGCCTGCGATAAACCGTAAGTAATTTGCATATTGAAGAAATGGCGGTAATTACAGTAACTTTAACGAATTATTACACAGTGAATTCGCACGGGCCGCAAAATGTTTTGCCGTCAAATGAAAGTTTATCTTTATCGTGTTTGATATAAGCGTATTAGAACTTTAGATCTGGTGCCACTTTTGAGAAATAATTTTCTGAAAATCGGTCCTATCGCTATTGCAGATTTAGTGTGGTATAGTCAAATAATAATTTGGACGTTTTACTTTTAAATATTTTGATCGTTATCCTACTAGATTCCACCAATAAGCATTTTTCTTTACTTTGATGGTGGTTTTAGTCCAATTCACGTTGCGAGAATAAATTTCGAGGCGATTTTCGAAACGGCTTGTTTAGGCTCGATTTTGACCTCGCCGGCCGACCAAACTTCGCGAGTCAATATTGTTGTAAATAAAGGATACTGAAACAAAAGAAATACATTTTTATTTATAGTTTGGTAACCTGTACTTATAATATTAAAATCAGCCCAAACTAATTTTTCGAGTCAAAATCATTGGTCGGTTTTAAGGTGCACAGCCTCTTAATTAGTCATGTATTTTTTAATGTATAATTATACACATTTTAAATATTGTTTGAAAGCGCCGGAAACGCAAACCGTGCGCGTGTGAGTTAAAATTAATTGAACACCAGCTTATAAAAGGGGAAAGCCTTGACAAGTTTTCTTTTATGTATAGTTAAAATACCAAATTTATAAAACATATTCTACTGTTGAACTTTCCTGTTCATTTGTAAAACAGTTGAGAACTTAGTACCAATAAAAGTACCAATAAGATAAGGAAAGTTAACGTTTCCACTAGAATGTCGGGCTAGAATATTCTCACTAGCTATCCTGTATTTCAGCCGTCTCCTCTGGTCGCTTAATTGTCTCTCTCGGGAGTAAGCAACCGGAGGAGACGGCTGAAATTCAGGCTACTCATATTCTCTCGCCATTCACTGAAATTAATAGTTATTGCACAGTGGATTTTTCTGTAAGTGATCAAAACAATCGAGAGAATTAGAAAATCTTTGTGAGGTGAGAATTAACTAAATCACCTCTAATAGTTAAAAAAGTCACAAAAAGCCAGCAGTAGTCCTTTCAGTTTTACAACAAAGTCAAAAACTTCCTTAAACTACTGAACATGTTGGTGATTTAGGGCCTATTTACATGGAGAGAAGTTGTCCCTGGTAGGAGCTAGGGTTACCCTCTCCCCGGAGCCATCTTTTACCGAGCGTTTATATGAAAAAGTTGTCCCTGTTGATCGAGCCAAAACTTGGCCCTCTCGGGTTTGCGCATGCTCTATATTTCCCGACTTGTCCCTGGTAGGTGAAACAACAATAGCCAAAGTGTTAATATGGAAAAAAAGTTGGCCCGCCCCCAAGGGACACCCTATCTCCAAAGCGAGTGACCCTCCACCCAGGGTTACCCTGCCCCCCTTGCCAACTTTGCGATTTCTCGTGTAAACGGTTCGCTGCTATTTATAAAGAAATGTATGAAAAGTTATCTCGCCCGGGGTTACTCGGTATTGAGGGTGACCCTCCTACCAGGGACAACTTTTCTCCATATAAACAGGCCCTTAGTACCGCTATATTCGAATGGATCTAGCCTAAAGCCTGGTTTCCATATAATCGCAACGATCACAGTCGCAACGATCGCTGCGATCTGCACGGCGATTATTTGAAACCAGGCTTTAAATCGAACACAGATACGTGTTGGAATGGCAAATAACTAAGAAGTTATAAGAACTACTGCATATAGCTGATCACAGTTTGAAACTGCATGAAGTTAGGGTGAAATAAACTGCTGTTGGACACAAGTCTTGTGTTCTTCCTGACCGCTCCTCAGAGGGAATAAAGATACCAATATTCTATTTTCCCCAGTCAGGCGTGCGATCCAGAGCTTATGATGTTACATTTTCCACAAATTTAGAGTTTGTTTTTGTGAACATTCTATATTGCTAGAAGTCAAACTCACCATCTTCCCCTACTTTTGTATTGTTTATTATGTGGGTTTACACGAACTGTCGAATAATCCCACATTTCGGCTTCACTACGCAACAGACAATAAATACAAAAATGTTGTTGGTTGAAGAGAAGTACGTTGTTCTCCCAGATGATGCGTGACACTTGAATGACAATAAATACATACCATTTTGCAGGTTTCGGCCGAGCACCGGGACTATGTACACAGTACTTAAAAGCTATAATTTACACACAATATACAGTATACGATAACTACGTTATCCAATAATTACCATCACGGTGAGACACATGAACATAGCTGGGCAACCACGCACAATAACATTGTGGTTAGACGGAGGCCAGAAAAAAACCTACCGAAAATAACCCTTTGGGAAAAAATGTCAGGAAATCTGAGTAGGAACCAAAGGCCCAAGCTCCAAGCAGTTAGCAGCCTATCCTACGAGGCTATACAATTCAAAAATTAACAGAGCAAAATAGAGGTAATGTCGGCCTAGAATGGCATTCCACGTGCTATACAAAGCTTATATACACCCACAGTATTACCCATGATGCACTGTCATCCAACAGGGCCCAGGCCCTGTCGCTCTCGTGACGCAGATATATTACATTTCAGGCTAATTCGTAGCCACTCAATTGCCAGAAATTCCATATTTCAACTTCACTACGCAACGGACAATAAATACATACCATTAGGTTTATTTTGCAGGTTTCGGCATCGGGACTATGTACACAGTAATTAAAAGCTATAGCCTAGAAGCAGCCTAGCTAGAAGTCAAAGAAAGGGCTTGAAAAGCAGGCGCCTGAAGCTACAGACCTAAAGACTTGGAAACTGAAAGCCTAGAAGCAATTTTGTTTTTTACATAACCATCCTTGGCTGCGACGTTTCTTCCATCGACCGTGCCTCTGAAATACTCTTTCACTTACACCGCTATTGGCGGCCTTGGAAGCCCCCCTGATCTAAAGGAGTGGGTACCATAGATAGAAGGATCTGGCACTACACCACGTAAACTCTTGGTTAAGTGATCCCTGAAAGTAGAATAACTAATCTGTTTATCTTTGCTTGCCAGCTTGTAAGATAGCTTAGTTTTGACCAGGCTGTCTAAAAATAAACTCATTTGACAAAGAGTCAAATGTTCCTTAAGGATGAAACCGGACAGACACTGCACGCCGATTGTGCGATAACAACCTCGTCTCCTTGTCTGAACTGATCGGATTTGCTCTTCTCGACCTTAATGGTCACATAGCCTTCGTGAAAAGTAATGTGATTTCTCCTTATGCTGGTAACCTCTTCGATCTAAAATATCCCAAGTAAGAAAGTACATGAAAGACACACATTTCTGAGCTGAAGGGCGTTAGATAAATCAGCGCCATACACTATATCTGAAAACTTCAATCGTAATCGCCTCCTTTCTATTGTACCTTGCGACTCCTAAAATTCTACTTGCAGCTTCACGAACCCTAATAACTAAAGAGTATCCGTAGGGGACGTGAGACCCGCCAATTTGTGTGCCCACTTAATACTATGAAACGCAGAGTCCATAGAACTACGTGACCTGGTGGACTCCAACACGTGTTGGAGATAAACTGCTACATGGATTGGATTGGCAGGAAAATAAGACAGTGCATGCTTACTCAGACGTCTCTATCCTGGGCTTTCTAAAATTTGTGAGAAGGGTAGTCGGCCTTGTAGTCTCCAGAATCCTCCGGTTTTCACCACAAGGCGCCATCCGTCTTCTTCGCGAAGAACCTTCTCTCCCAAGAGCTGAGACGACTTGAGTTATATTCTTGTATGCGTTTCTGTAGCTGGGTGCGTTTTACGGGATGGGGTTGCTGGCCCCATGCCCAACCCTCCTCCTTTCTCATCCGGGCTTGGGACCGGCAATGGCGGAGTTAGTTAAGACAGCTCATGCTTGCTTAAAGCAAAGTCGTTCCATCTTTTGAACGCTCGGTCGCTCTACTCTTGCAAATTATTATGTAATGCATATAACCTTGAGGAAGGGATGGGGGAGCTGAAAGCTCACATATAAAAATGACTGGGGTGATCGCCATACAGTCAACTCTCTCTAAAGCGGACGCCTCTAGCTGTCCGCCTTAGAGAGGTGTCCACCTTATAAAGAGTTAATCCAACTTCATACTACAGAAACCTGTGACGTCAGTCCCTTTCTCGGCTTCCGCTCACAAAGATATTTGTCAGATTATACAATAAACAGTACCTTTTCTTGTAATCAGATCAGTTTGATCTGTGGTAGGTCAATTTGAAATAGCGACAGCCTATAATCTATTGATTGTGCAAAAAAATGTCACAAACGCACTTCTAGTGTCCGCCTTGAGAGGTATTTTCACCAGAATTTTGCTAAAAAACGGTGTCCGCTGTCCGCCTTAGAGACAAACAAGTGAAATTTGGCCGCGACAAAACCATTCATGTCCGCTTTCGCGAGGTGTCTGCCTTACAGTGGTGTCCGCTTAGAGAGAGTTTGACTGTATATACAGTCGAACCTCCACTAACGGCCACCTCTCTATAACGGCCAGGATTTTTCGTCCCAACCGCATACACTATACTCTAATTGAAACCTCCCTACAACGGCCACCTCTTTACAACGGCCAGTTAATATTTCGGCCCCAAGGTGGCCGTTGTATAGAGGTTTCAACTGTATCTTTGAAATTTGTAGTTTGGTGTTTAACTATGTAAGCACCATTAAGTTACCCACCCACTGCTTAAAAGTCCAACAAAATATAACATGAAGTATGTCAGAAAGAGCTTAAAGCTAATATTGAAAAAAATATTATAATGCCAAGCAGGGTTTCTTTCAAAAATGTTGAAGATCACCGGCTCCAGTTTTAATGTGCAGAAGTTATTCCTCAGTGACATTTCAACCTTCCCTGGGCTTCATTTCAAATTGATGGGGAGGTGCAAATATATGATACTCATGATTTCCATAACAGTAACAAAACCCGGGGGAACTCCCGTAACCGTCACGGAACTCAAGCAAAAACTTAGGAACTGGTCAAAAATTAGCAGGGGGGAGGGGAGGGGAGGAGGGTGGAGATTTGAAATTGAGAGTTGAGAATGACGTGTTCCTCCTAAGTGATGCATGGGAAATAAATATCCTGGCCCTTCCCTTGGGCTTGGCCTAAAATACCATGACCCCACCCCCGCTGCCACAGCTAATACCTCCAATACTGTTTTGACACTAGTGCGAGCTTTTATATAATAAAACAAAATTGAAAAAAACTGCACTAGTGATAACGGCCCATAGTCAGGATTTGATATGGCGGGCAGGGTGTATAAGTGCGCCGAAGGCGCGATCTCTGGAGGCGGAAGTTAGTAAAGAGATCCGTGTGCATCCTTCCCGGGAAATATTGAAAAACTAGGAGGTCTGAGACTGCATTTCGTGCGTTTTGATGGCAGTTTGATATGAAACCAGGCAGCCAAAGACGAACGTAAAAAGATGAATATTTCTAGAACTTCTTAAATTCAAAATGGATTTTTGGCAAACAGAAACTTTATGTGACATGTTATTTGCAATTTATGGACAAAAGGTATCCATAGCATGTCTTTTTTAATAACTAACGTGAGATGTTGGTCTTGTGTTCTTGAAATACATTTGACATTATTTTAATAGCTTGTCTTGTTTTTGTAAACAAGTAAATTTATTGTCTTATGATTTTACTATTCCTGCCATACACAATGCTCTTTATGATCTATGATCAATTCTGGCACTCTCACTGGTATATCCATGAGCGTAAATTTATATGACCCTCTCTTTTTCACTGTTTATTTTTTTACGACCCTCCGTTTTTAGGGGCTAAAAAAGTTATGACCCTCCCCCTTTTTCCACCTCCCCTCCCTGCTAATTATTAGCAGTCACGGTTTATCGATAAACTGTCACGAATCTCCAGCATAAACTTATATTTTGAGAGAGAAATAAGCCTGTATTCGTTTTAAAGTAAGATAGATTTAGATTTCGAGAGAGAAACTGATCATATGTCACGGAGATAACCGTCACGTGTTTTAACAATTCTGACCTGTTCTTTTGTGGTGTGACAATTTTCGGAGTACTCGCGAGTGCTCGTGGAGCACTCGTGAGTGCTCGCACCGTTTCGAGTGCTTTAACGAAGATTTGCTAGAAACGGCACTTGTTCCACCGACTGAATTCCCGCGCACACTTTCTTAGTGAATATTTACATTTATTATATATATAGCGAGAATTTCAGGTAATAAACGGTGCAAATAGAATTCTGTATTTCCTATATTTCACATGTGAAAAAATCGATACGGCCAATCAGCTTCCCGTATAGCTTTTTCACATGTGAAAAAATATAACCAATCAGCGTCTAGAATAGAACCACCTAGCCAATCAGAGCACAGCACAAATGGCTTCCGAGGCGGTCGAGGAAAACAGCGCCCGCTCGAAGTTTTTGTTTTAAAAAACATGGCTTCGGCTTCACGTTTTGTTCCTCAGCAATTACCTTTCGCTGATAGGAGCAAGCAAACAAAAATACTCTGAGCAAAACGAACAGAGACGTTTCCTTGCTCAAATAGGTTTTGAAAGCGAAAGAAATAGATAAAGAAGTTGAGTTGAAGCGAAAGACTAGTTTTATGTGCATTCATCGTGGAGGTGAAAGAAAGGACGGAGGAGAATACGAACCAAAAACCTTCAGGTAATTAATTTCCAGCTTCGATAGGGAAGAAAGGTTATCCCACGACCATGGTAGATGGACATGAATTTAGGAAGAGTAGTTGCAAAGCAGAAGGAATTTTAAAAAGCTGGCAAAGGAAACAAGACAAAAGCAGCCCGTACTCTGACTGACGAAGAGGTCGATATATATACTCGTTATATATATAATAAACAAATTGCATGATAGAAAGTGCTTTGTACGGATTTTATTCACTCGTTGCAATGCGCTCACTCGTTCGTTTTCCGACGTTTTGCAACTCGTGAATAAAAATCCGTACGTCGCACTTTCTATTAAGTAATTTATATTTACTTCACGTTAAATTTTCATCTTTATTTCCCCTTTGAACTTCATTAAAATAAAGTGTTGCAGATGCTCTCTTCTTTTCAAAAACTCAAAATTACAAATCTGTCTTTAAAACTATGTACATCAATAATATACGACAGAGCTTTAAAATAACTTCTTTCAGTCAATAAATTAAAATTTTCCTTCTATTTAAAACCGAATTCGGTTCCAGTTCATGAAGGCCAGGGATGGCCTAGTCCTAGTCCTTTTGGTCTCAAATACGCCCTGACTGGGTCCTTGATGCCACTTCTATCAGTTCCCAGCCCACTCCCTGGCGTCCATCCCATGACGCGTAGCATCTGGTTCCCGATGTTTGATGGCGGTATCGGATCAGCTTCTCCTCCCACTGTTGCTATGGAAACAAATTCGATAGGTTTTAGTGAGTTCATGATATAACAAAACCCCTTTACTGTATAACAAAGTCCCCGGTATAAATAAACAATAGCCTCCATTTGGCGAGGAAATATGCTCGGATATTGGTCCGCGGACATTATCTGTTCCGAGAAGCGAACAGTTCGAGGAACAGATAATGTGCAAGGACAAATATCCGAGCATATTTTTGAAGCCAAATGGAGGCTATTGTAGTTTTATCCTTCAAATATTTTTTTCACAAGCCAAATGGAGGCTATTGTAGTTATTATCCTTCAAATATTTTTTCACAAGGCCGCTCTGTTTGCCGTGGAAGATCTCGGTCGGCCAAGCTGTTAAACATCAAAATAATTATGTTGGCGTTCAAAAATATTTCTAGTCTGTTCAAAACAATCAGTTTATTTAATTCAGCAATTTATTTCAGACGAAAACTGAACCTGCGAACGTGAAACGCAAATTTTCAAAACTGGGAATATCACTTTGGGAATATCACCCGGATATTCCCCAGTTTTGGCTGCGTCATGTGACGTGCTTAGACCAATCGCGTGCGAGAAAAAAATTTGATGGATTATAACACCCGGATATTCCCCAGTTTTGGCTGCGTCCCGTGACGTGTTTAGACCAATCGCGCGCGAGAAAAAATTTTGATGGATTATACACGAACAAATTTATGGAACAGAACCTGGACATAACAAACCCCAGTAAAACGAAATCCCCATTACAACAAACACAATCCTAGAAGCCCAAACTTAAAAATCGATATAACAAATAAATGTCATTACACGCCTGAGATCAACAGAGATGGAAATTCTTAGTCCTATTATATATTCCATTGTAAAAGGCTGTAAATTTTCTGTCAACAGCTCATTAAACCGAATACTGAGTGTTGCACGTAACCACAAATTCTTTATAACGGGGTTTCGTTTTATAAAGAACCCCCATCAGAACGAACACATGTCCCCAGTCCCTTGGCATTGGGTTTCCACTGTACATCAGTGTACTCTGCGTTCTAAGCAAAGTGATTTATATTCCAAGCAATACTTACAATGTGGACCATCAATTTGAGGTGGCGTTTTTCTCGGTCGTTTTGACTCTGCCCCTGGTCGGTTAGGATGTCTTGGAGGCGAGAAACGACTAAAAACAAAATATATCAATAAATAAACAAAAACATATTTTTTAGAATGAAATCAGCGATATTAAAGTCGAACGACGTTTCGATGACTCCATGTCATCATTTCCAAGTTCAAAATACATAAATTATAGAATTGATTATATATGGGAAAAATTGTGTGAAAATTAATGGAATTTAGATGTGTTCAGAAAGTATTCAATTGTTATGTAAAGAGTTTGGCGCGAATGGAATCCGACTGCGTGCTAAGTTTTGGCTTCATGTTCAATGTTTCATGTTGTTTGACATCTTTATAGCTGGAATAATTTTTGTTTTTGTTTACTGTAACTCACAATGTGATCATAACCTTACAGTATGAAATACATTGACAAACTGGAGTTCTGCCAGGATAATCCCGCATTGCGCAAGCTCCTCCGAGTCGACTCTCTCGAGCAGGTGCTCCTACCATAAGCTAAACTTGCTTTTATTTGTCTTTATACTGTAGTTCCGGGCTCTTTTATATCATATTTTTACTAGATTTAGCAACATACATCTAGGTATATTACAAACAACATTTTTGGAAAAATAAATTTCTCTTTAGTGGCACAAAAATATTTAATGAACTCAAATGCCGATAAAATTCAGACTTTCTGCCGCCAGCAAAAATATTATTTTTATCATACTGTAACTTTTTAGTAACATATTTTTAGCCTCTTATTGGCAATGTATTTTTTAGCGCTTCATGTTGTAATTAGCATAGTAATCTTTTATTTTTTTAACTTCTTAAATTTTAATGTAATGTATTTCTGGATACCAGCCTTAGCGCTGAATGAGCTACCCTCTTCTCCTGTATCAAACACAATAAGTTAAATTGAGTAATTTACCTTGTTTTACAAAGCAATACTCTTCCTCTGTGGACAGGATCTGCCTGGCACTGAAGAGAGTATAACGATGCCCACTGATACACCTATGCAAAAATAAAGGTACGTAAAGTAATAATTATTAATGTAAAACATTTTCCATGTTTCTATAGAGTGACAGAAACAAATCGTCATGTCAGGTGGAAGTTTTGGAGAATGAATGTTAAATGCAGTACAGTGTAGATACTAGCCTGCAATGCAGGCGGTTTTGTGGGCTTGCGATTGTTTATCTCCTTCAAGTGTTTAGCCGCCATCTTGGATTTGCAAAATGTGGAAAGTTGGGGCGAGTGAAAGAGGGCGAGGAAGGGGGCGGGGTTGGGGTTGCTGCCTGACTCCCTTTCCCTTCGTCGTTCTTTTGCACTCGCCCCAAGCCTCCAATGTTTTGCTAATCCAAGATGGCGACTTATAAACACTCGATGGAATATTCAGCGCTCGCTTGCCCAAAATACGCCTGTTTTGCAGGCTATGTAGATACACAATGTCGGTTGGCAAGTGTTTCCAAAGTTGTCTGATTTTTCATGCTTTAGAAGAAGGCATTGATGGTCTGTATTGCTCAGAACAAAATATACCAAATAGAAAACGTTTTTCGTGTTTCCATAGAGTTATGGTAACACAAGTGAAGTTTGGGAGAACGAGAAATGCTGTGGAAACACGAGCTGCTCCACAACAATTTCGAGTTCTCCCAAACTTTCACAAATGTTACCAATTAACTCTATGGAAACACAGGGAAAACATTTTGTATTGTATTTATGAAATAAAAGCACAAAGCGATTTTCTATGTTTCCACAGAGTTTATAATGGTAAATGGTTTTGAGCCAATCAGAGTAGAATCTTGTTTATTTCATAAATTCATGTCTGCTATTATAAATGTACCTGAGCTCTTTCCAGCTTGTTTGATGGACAAATGGACAATCTAGATTTTGAGGAGAGGAAAAAAGTGCACGAAAAATATCACTTTGTAGCTACATGCACATTTTATAATTTAATTAATGAGCTAATGTGGCCATGTGTAAGTCTTATCTAGCATGCATCATAGAGCGTGCAGAATGCTATGTACATGAAGCTGCATGCCTATGATGTTAAATAATATATTGTTTGACAGGTCAATCAGTGTTCTAGATATGAGAGGGGTCACTGTCAGGTAAAAAACCCAACAAGGTCAGCTACGACCTGACAAATTAATGAACAAATTCTGACGATTTGGTGAAGCCATGCATATAATTATATACTATAAATTACAGGGAATTTGGCTTACATGTAAATCTCAGACATTTCTCTTTTTTCCCCCAGACATTTCTCTTGGGTGATCAAAAACTGATAGCTAAAGAAAGGTCACTGATAATTGCGTCTTATGTTGTTGAAAGCCCCACATACAGTACCGCCTGAAAGTATTGACCCACCGCGCCGCGGCGAAATCTCGTCTTTGCCGAAGGGTTTTGCCGCGAAATCACCGCGGTGGGACGAAAACCTCAACCTCGTCCTGGACGATCGTGACCGAACGCCGCGGTAAAGGAAACCACGGTAAGTCGCGGTAACAGATCGTAACAGGTGACAAGAAGAAACAATACTGATTAATTTATATTCTCAAACAGTTTCACTAACCTCTTAAAGAAAACTTTGAAATTGTCGGCCGTGCCATAGGGAACCCACACTCTAATTTGTAAATGCATACGTATAAATAAACTGTATATGTAAAAATAAACTTGCCTGTTTTCTTCTTGAATCTGTTACAGAGCCAAGTGGGATGGATTTTCGTCTTGAGATGTATTTTGCGCCGCGATACGATGTATTTTTTGATATTCGTCGCGTCACGTCGACCGTTACAGAATTTCACAATGCTGTGATGTCGCTATATATCGCATTTCACCACTGTCTACGTCTGTTCATGTGGTCACGCGGTTCTCGTTATCGTCTCGCGTTTCATTGTTGGTTATTAATTTATTAACAGTTTGAAAAATAGTTAACAATGAAACGCGAGACGATAATGAGAACCGCGTGACAGCATAGACAGACATCGACAACGGTGAAAATAATAACACATTGTGAAATTCTGTAACGGTCGACGTGACGCGACGAATATCAAAAAATACATCGTATCGCGGCGCAAAATACATCTCAAGACGAAAATCCATTCCACTTGGCTCTGTAACAGATTCAAGAAGAAAACAGGCAAGTTTATTTTTACATATACAGTTTATTTATACGTATGCATTTACAAATTAGAGTGTGGGTTCCCTATGCTCCAGTCCTTCAACATAATTCGTTTGTTCATTCGCGTGCACATTGAAGCTTGGAGATAAATTTGATACAGAGTCCTGGTCTTAAATCCTGTATAGAATACTTTGAAGTTAATAATTTCACCTCGGGAAACAGAAACAAAAAAATTAAAAGCATTGCGCTTGGAAGAAATTCGCCACTGAAACTCTCGCCTGGATGTCCAATGCGTGACAAAATGTTTGTTTAAGAACGCGACACAAAGTCTAGCCTGCGTTGCAGCCGGTATCCGGTGTCAAAATCCTTGTATATATACCGTCTGCGCAACGGCGCCCAAAAGCTCGTTCTCATGATATCCCGCGGGTTTGCATGAATGAATCAAAAGGTGTTTGACAGGCCAAGCACAAATAGTACTGGCGCGTGGCGTGATTGTTTTGACCTTTGTTCGCTCGGTTTAAAAATGTAAATATTTCACGCTAGTCTATTGACCGTTTAGCGCATTGTATATGCCACTATTTGGTTTTGTTCAGGCAAGACCATGTTTTTCGATCATCCAAATGGATCTCATCAGTTGCTGTACTTTAAGTCGCTATTAAAATGCAACTCGTACATGCGAGAGAATGTTAGACGATTTCTGCGGCTCGAATTTGTGTTTCGCAACACAGTTTTTGCAGATGTACTCGTTGTTTTCGATCGCTCTCAAAGATATCTTCAGACTCTCGATTTCGGCGATTACCTCGAATTGTTTCCATCTCTTTGCGAGCAATACTCTTTCGTTTTACAATAAACGGACGAATCAGACGATAACCTTCTCGATTTTTTGAAAATGCAAAGTTGTACAAAAAGTAATTTATTTTTAGCAGTGCGTGATCTGTTACGCAAGATTTCGGTGGATACACATATCCTTGCAAACCTGCGGGATATCAGAACAAGCTTTCGGGCGCTGTTGCCGCAGACTGTGTATACCGGCGGTGTAGGCTGTCTGCGACGCAGGCTACACAAAGTCTCGCCGCTTATAATTGGAAACTTTCACTTTCATGTAAAAATAAACTTTCGTTTATACTTCTAACCCCGTATTTTTATACATATCATTTTATTTTGTTTAGAAGTTTTGCCGTCATGGCAAGAAAGATTTGCGATACTCGCCGGAGCTGGATGATATTTTTTTAGACTGCAAAACAGTCGTATTTTTCGCGTTACGATTCATACGCGCGCGGTCTTCGAATGAAAGGTCTGGAGCGAGTGTGAAAACGGAGAGTAGGACTGGGGAGAGGACGCTGAAAAATACGACTGTCGGCTTTCCATACAACGAATTCGTTCGAATTTCCCGTTGCTCCAGGAACGGGAAATTCCCATTGGTTGAATTTTGACGCTACCTGTCAACAAAATGTTCATCGCACCTCATCAGAGATATTCGAAGCCGTGTCAATTTCACAGTAAAACGAGCTCTTCGTGGAATTTGCATAATTTACGACAACTGAAGTTTCAGCGGGTCTAAAATGGGTCTGTTCCGTTGTGGAACGCGTTCTGTTCCGGGAAGATCTGGCAGAAAATTGTCCTTGTCCTAGGAGCCTAATGTCAGAGAAACGATGAGTTTAAGCTTCCTTTAATGGCTGCTGTTCGGGAAATAATAATGATGGCGTTACAATAGCTCTGTTGATACACGCGCGCACTTTTATGGAGATTTACCGGGGATATTTACTCCTTCGTTTCAATCTCAAACCGTCCTCCTCTCAAGTTGCGGCGTCGTGATCAGTAGCGATGGTAAAAGTTTGATTGCTCTTATTTAATTTCTCTTTTAAAATTTGCGAACACAGAGCAGAGGGCACACGGCGAGCAAACTCTCATCGAAAAGATAGTTCCTTCTTCAAATTGAAGTGACAGATCGACTTTGATAACCTCGGTCAAAGGCTGCAACGTTTTTCCAATTCTTTGGGGCTCGGCAAGTATGTTTTCTGTGGATATCCATTTAGTTTTAAAATGTCCAAATATTAATTGCGATACAAATCTGCCATTGTCTGGCGCGCTCGCTACGTGTACTCTTATTATTTTTCCCTCTTCGCGAGGCGGGTTTCTTCAGTGTTGTTTGATTCATCCGACCGATTTCTCTTCAAACAGAACACTTCCTTCATTTTACAGGCAATATAGAACCAAAATTAATCCTCAAGACTCTCGTTGACATCAACACTGAAGAGCTACCCTGGGTACCAGAGGTTTATTTCTCCGTCGCGTCGAGATCCGAAGTCGGCCGAAGGCCGACGACGCCCCGGCGAGCGGCAGAGCCGCGAGAAATAAACCTCTGGCACAGGGCGCATTGATTTACCGTTCCCGTTGAACTTTGATCATTTTTAACGTATTACATTTAAACCAATCACAGCGTAAGTGTCCTACTGTGATCACATGTAATGGCACGTGGAGATATGACAGCAGATAGTTTTACAAGGTGTCAAATGGCGGTATTCGTTGAACGAAAACAACTCCTGTAAAAAGGGTCCCTACCTCGAAGTCTTCGCTATCGTGCCGATTATGTGAAGCTGGTGTGGTGGTTAATGGTGGATACGTTCGGAAAACGCCAGAAAACTAAACATTTCAGGTAGCGTTTCAGAGCTTTTGGCGATCGACAATGATCTTTCAGTCGGCCCGCGAATTCTCTGTAAGAAGTGCTTTAATCGAACGATATGAGGCAACTCTCAAGAAGTTAAACCTCCTTTAAAGTGCAGCATGTGCAGATATCAACAAGCCTTCGGCCGCTAAAACGTCCTTGCGGCGAATAAAATTAATAATGCCATCTGTCTGCTCGGCGCTTAATTCGTCGACACCGTCGAACGTTTTTAAAACTATCGCTAAGGCCTCTTCAAGTGCTTTCTCCAAACTTCCATCAGAATCTGCGATTATTCAACAACATGCAAGAACAACAATCACTGTTCTATCGATCACTGTTCTATCTCTTCATCGCCTCGTCATTCACAGGCTTTTTTCCCCGCAGCGTACTATTCTTGTCAACCAATCACAGAGACTATTAGATTCAAAATACCTCAGGGAGTCGTTAGGAGCCAATCAGCATTCTAGTCCAAATTCTGGACTAAATCCATTTAAGCAGGCTTGCCATTGGCTCGGCGTTATCAAAGCAATAGCGGCCTGCTCCAGAGGCTTTTCGCGCGGGCCATAAGAGAGATTTGAAACCGGAAACCGCGCAAGAAAAGCCTCTGGCACCCAGGGTACTGAAGAGCGAACTTGGACAAACAAAAAATGTGGTTGGAGCTGTCAAGTATTTATAACACCTCAGCGATATTATTTGAACCCCCGGTCAGAACGAATTCGTTGTATGGAATGCCGACAGTCGTTATTTTTCTCGCCTCACCCGCCCTGCGGGCGCGCGAGGCTTGCGCGCTTCGCGCGCGAGGATCACGCTTACGGCGCTTCGCGCCTTATTGAGCGGAAAAGCAGTCTAATATTTTTTCTGAATCTGCATACGTCCGTGCGAAGCCAGTTGGAGCGCATTTCCTTCGAAAAAACATTTTCAACACATATTATATTTCACTCATAGAAACCGAAAGATTAATAGAAAATAATATTTTCTTCTTTCACGGAAAGCAATTTACTTGGAAATAAACCTTAAACCTGGCAAAAAATAGTCCGCGAAAACGTGGCAGGCTTGTTTTGTTTACATTCCACAAGATTGTAATCTGTGTGGATATTTTATCCAGCTGCGACGTCGAAGCGAGCGAGATTTCGATAAGTTTATTTCCACATTTTGTAGTCTATAGTTTAGCAAAATCTATTTGCTGATACTTTTATTACACAGAAGATCACGCCGACCAGCCGACAAGCCTTCTCGAAAGCTTTCGATCACGCCGACAAAATCACGCCGCTCGAGGTGTGATAATCTCAAAATTATTTTTAGCACAGAGTGGAACGAGGAACGAAGTGTAACTCTGGGGTATTGGAATGGTTTAGGGAGATGATATTCACTATGTATCTATGGTGTAAACTAATCGATAATCAATCGATATTGATTAGTCAAGCCGTGAATTGGTTCGAGTTTGCGGGAGTTTCGAGAAATCGGGAGTAAAATTATAGGGTTTGAGTGAAGCAAATGCAAGGGAAACGGCTTTTGGTTCGAGTTATCGGGAGGTTTGACAAACAGAGGGTTCGAGAATCGAAGTTCCACTGTATTTTACGCACTGATTACAATCTTGTGACATGTAAACAAACTTTAACACGCGTGTTGGCGGACTTTTTTTGCTGGTTTAAGTTTTATTTAAAGGTAAATTGCTTTTCGTGAAAGAAGAAAGTATTCTTTTCTTTTAATCTTTCGGGTTCTATGAGTGAAATAGACTATGCATTGAAAACGTTTTTCGAAGGAAAGGCGCTTGTATTGTCAGTCTTCGCTGCGTAATTTTTAAAATATGCAAATTAAACTGCCGTAGTCAAATTTCGCGTCATTTTCGATCATCTGGGTATCGCAAATCTTTCTTGTCTTGACAGGGAAAACTTCTAAAATAACACATGTCTAAAGACACGGGGTTGGAAAACCAAGTAAAGTTTTCTTTTTTAAAACATGAGTTATGCGAGCGAAAGTTTCCAATTTGATTGTCACGTAACATTTATGTCTGTCACGTGTATATTTCAGGGAATTCATTGAACATTTGCAAGTCTATTCCATGCCCAGTGAATGAAAACTCGTTTATAGCTCTATGAACTAATAAGTGGAATAATTTCCTCGTAATATTTTTTATCTGAAGAACTAAGTAGCTATTAAAGTTTCTTTTCTTACGGTGAGACATCCAGACGAGAGTGAGCTGGTGACGTGAAGTCTTTGCGGTATACCTTTATAGTGACTAATTTCCTTCTTTCCAAGTGCTAAAGGAATTTCCTGTTTCCCGACGTGAGATTATTACTTCACAGGATTCTGTACCTTTGTTGACAAGCGGCAAGCAAATCCAAGGGTCGAGTTATCGGGAGGTTCGAGAAACCGAAGGTTCGAGAAATCGAAGTTCCATACGCACTGATTACAATCCGTGCGGAATGTAAACAAACCGCTGACGAAACCTATCGCTTTTCGTGAAAGAAGAAAGTATTCTTTTCTTTTAATCTTTCGGGTTCTATGAGTGAAATAGACTATGCATTGAAAACGGTTTTCGAAGGAAAGGCGCTTGTAATTTGTCAGTCTTCACTGCGTAATTTTAAAATATGCAAATTCTGAAACTACCGAGTCATATTTCACGTCATTTTCGATGATCCGGGTATCACAAATCTTTCTTGCCTTGACACGGAAAACTTCGAAAATAACACATGTCTAAAGACACGGGGTTGGAAAACCAAGCAAAGTTTACTTTTTTAAAACATGAGTCATGCGAGGGAAAGTTTCCAATTTGATTGTGTCAACGTAACATTCTGCCTGTCACGCATTGAACATTTGCAAGTCTATTCATGCCCAGTGAATGAAAACTCTTTTATAGCTCTATGAACTAATAAGTGGGATAATTTCTTCGTAATATTTTTTCTGAAGAACCCGAGAGAGAGTGAGCTGGCGGCGTGAAGTCTTTGCGATATAAATGACTGTTTCCTGACGTGAAATTATTACTTCACAGGATTCTGTACCTTTGTTGACAAGTGGTAAACAAATAATTTCTGAATCGAGCCGTGAACATTCAGAACCGAGTGTTGATATTAAATCACGAAACAGAACCGATTAAAAAAAAACATTACTTTGAATCTACGATGGCCCAGGAGGCTCACAGTCCAGTTTTTATTTTCACAGTCCAGTTTTTTATTTTCACAGTCCAGTTTTTATTTTTCACAGTCCAGTTTTTATTTTCACAGTCCAGTTTTTATTTTCACAGTCCAGTTTTTATTTTCCACAGTCCAGTTTTATTTTTCACAGTCCAGTTTTATTTTTTCACAGTCCAGTTTTATTTTTTCACAGTCCAGTTTTATTTGTTCACAGTCCAGTTTTATTTTTTCACAGTCCAGTTTTATTTGTTCACAGTCCAGTCTTATTTTTTTAACAGTCTGCAGTTTTATTTTTTACTCCCCAGTTTTATTTTTTTGAACAGTCTGCAGTTTTATTTTTACTCCCCAGTTTTTTTTTTCGAGTAGTTACCAGTTCTCTCTCTATTCGTGCCCTGTTCACGTGCATGTTGTTTGTCGGCCATTTTGTGCAATGGATGCGATCATCAGGCAAACTGTGCGAGAGGAAATGCGACGTTCAAGTTCTAGTTCATCGGAAAGTGTCTTCCACTAGTCCACTTATAACCAAATTAATCAACCAAAGAAGCCTTCTTGAAAACCCGTCGATACAGCCATGCACGCTTTAATTTATCGTGGCCATCAGTAAGCCAAATGGAAATCTGGCCCTTTTGTGTGGTATGATCGAGTTCCCTTAGCGGTCCTTAGCAAAGTCGTGACCCTTGCTCTTTCTGAAAAATACTTGCGAATGAATTTCTGAAGCTTCAAAGGCGTAACCATGTTTATCAACTCTGAAAAGAAGGCTGAAATATTTGGGATTATCAAAGAAGATCCTTCGTCTCCTGACGATGAACTGAGAAATGCCATTGAGAAGGAACTTGGTAAAAGTGGCTGTTTTGTGGGATACCGAAAGATGCGTGGATAGGGCTTAGAAAGAAGTGGATTATTGTCAAAGGAACAAGGGTCACGACTTTGCTAAGGGAACTCGATCCTAATGGTGGAGAAAGCAGGTGAAAGAAGAGGTTAAACCACACAAAAGGGCCAAATTTCGGCTTCACTACGCAACAGACAGTAAATACATACCATAAGGTTTATTTTGCAGGTTTCGGCCGAGCACCGGGACTATGTACACAGTAATTAAAGCTATAACTTATACACAATATACAGTATACGATAACAACGTTATCCAATAATTAATCGCCATAACGGTGAAACACATGAACAGAGCTGGGCAACCACTGACAATAACATTGTGGTTCAGTAGACTGAGGCCAGAAAAAACCTACCGAAAAAATGGCAGGAAATCTGAGTAGGAACCAAAGGCCCAAGCTCCAAGCAGTTAGCAGCCCATCCTACGAGTAAACGAATAAACATTTTGGAATATTGTATTCATGTTACGGAAGGAAGGATGACTGGATACAGAGAATTTCAAGTCATTTGTTGTTAAGTGGAGTTGTTGAGCAAGCGGCATAATAAATTGTGATTCTGGACATCGCTTTTTAAACGCTTAAAGTTGTAATATGCACCACACTTGTTAATTTGAGATGCATTGTGACTTTAAAAATTCAAAATTTTCCCGAGGAAGAATGCCCTCTGACCCCCCCTAATTGACTTACGCTTACGCATTAGCCTCCACTCCTCCACCCACCACCACCACCACTCTAAAACCTGCGCGGGCATTGGCTGGACATAAGAGTGAAGACGAGGAGGA
The DNA here is from genome assembly GCA_029204205.1 of Desmophyllum pertusum. Taxonomy (NCBI): domain Eukaryota; kingdom Metazoa; phylum Cnidaria; class Anthozoa; order Scleractinia; family Caryophylliidae; genus Desmophyllum; species Desmophyllum pertusum. The sequence goes on from MU827349.1 coordinate 207,134, forward strand.
GCCTGACATTTATATGATCCCACAAACAGTCACAAACATGGTCTGTTAGATTGGCTGGTAGACTTTCACCTTTCACTCTTCACTGAAGACAGCTGTCTTTCTTCTTCTTCTGGGTTTTAGATTGTGGGGAAGCTGCGGGCGGGGAGAGGGGGGGGGGGGGGGGGGGGGGGGTCTGAAATATATCTTGAGACAATTGCAGTTCACGGGGGCAGGGAATGTTTTTCTTGGTATTGCTTAATTTTCCTCCGGCCCCCCTGACCTATAATTAATGAACGGTCCCTTAATTCGTAGCCACTCAATCGCCAGAAATTCCATATTTCATTTGGCTTACTGATGCCCACGATAAATTAAAGCGTGCATGGCTGTATCGACGGGTTTTCGAGAAGGCTTCTTTGGTTGATTAATTTGGTTAAAGTGGACTAGCGCGCGCGGAAGACACTTTCCGATGAACTTGAACTTGAACGTCGCATTTCCTCTCGCACAGTTTGCCTGATGATCGCATCCATTGCACAAAATGGCCGACAAACAACATGCACGTGAACAGGGCACGAATAGAGAGAGAACTGGTAACTACTCGAAAAAAAAAACTGGGGAGTAAAAAAATAAAACTGCAGACTGTTCAAAAAAATAAAACTGGGGAGTAAAAAATAAAACTGCAGACTGTTCAAAAAAATAAAACTGGACTGTGAAAAAATAAAACTGGACTGTGAAAAATAAAAACTGGACTGTGGAAAATAAAAACTGGACTGTGAAAATAAAAACTGGACTGTGAAAATAAAAACTGGACTGTGAGCCTCCTGGGCCATCCTATGAATCAGATAAAAACCATTCTGAACCGAGCGACATCAAAACAATAATAAGCCGGACAGTGTGCGTGACCGGCGCTTGCGTTTTATTTTATTGCATCATACATTACGGTATGCTAACTTTACTTTGGGGGAAAAGAGAAGCGTAGAACACGCAGTTGTTGAAAATATTCGTATGTAATAAGTATTTGTTTGCTAGTGTAGTTTTAAAGATCGGTGTTAACGTTCCACAAATAACTAAACTCTAGTTGAAATCCTCGGGCCTTTCAAACTGAAGGAACACCGGAAATAGATAAGACCAAGAGATAAGAACTGGCATTTCTGGTTTTAATATTTTGAGCAAATTTCAGCTAGTTTTTGAAGATGTTTGTCTTGATTGATCAACTTACACCTTGTTAGGAATCCTGACCTCATCGGTATCTTGCACAAATAAAATCATAACACAACTTGCCCAGCTATAAATGTACATTTGAACCTCTCCTTGCGGACACCTCTCTAATACGTACACCTCTCTATTACAGACAGTTTTCTTGGTCCCGGCATAATGCCCATATATTCTCTATAAAGAAAACCTCTATAATACGGACCCTCTCTAATACGGACAACGGACACTAAATATCGGCCCTAGAGAGCAAATTCATACAAATTTAACCTCCTTATGTGCTCCAAGCACGAAGAGGATTAAGTAAGTAAGTAAATATTTACGGACACTCCAGTGATAAATAGAGGTTATTCAGCGGAAAGTTGTGTAATACGGCTGGGAAAAGGCGAGAAAAAATAAACACTGACGAGTAAAAATGCCCAGCCGTATTACACAACTTTCCGCTGAATAAATTGTTTATTATACGACATAATTCTTTCCAAAAATATAGGCTTTCAACAGAGTTTTCCGTAGCGGCGCGGTCAGGGGGACTGAGACCCGTTGAATACGGTCTCGTATTTGCTCTCGTCTTTGTGCGTATTCGCACTCTAAAACGTCACGTCGTATAATAATAGTTCTTATTCAATACAATTTCTTTGTGGTTACAGATCAAAGTTAATCAAGTGTCCCATTGCCCATAAAATAAAAGTAGCATTTGTTTTCAATCAGTTTTATCGACATGCTATTGCCATTTGGTCCCATTTATCATGGAGATTTCTTATCGTCAGTGGAGCATTTTCAAGTGACGTCATATTCATGACCTCTATAATACGGATACCTCTCTAATACGGACACTTTGCTCCGTCCCTTCGGTGTCCGTATCAGAGAGGTTCAACTGTATTGTTTAGGCACCAAATTTATAATCTCAAATGAACAGATTGCGAAAAAAAAATCGACATCGACATGCTGAGTGGCTGCTAAAAGCGTGAACGGACACTGAACTATAGCTTTAGCCCCAAATGTATTTTTAATGTTCGTTTTTTCCTTGTTTGCAACATTCAAACGTCTTATAAAATGATGTATTTTACGCACTGATTACAATCTCGTGGAAAATAAACAAACAGCAGACGAAACCTTTTCATGCGTGTGTTCGCTGACTTTTTTTTTGCTAAGGTTTAAGTTTTAAAATACTTTTTGTGAAAGAAGAAAGTAATATTTTCTTTAAATCTTTCGGGTTTCCTGGGCCTTTTAGGCGGGATTCTACCTGAATGCCATTTTTCCGCCACTTAACATGGGTTTAATGGAAATATCTCGTTTCGCGTTTCAAGCAATCCAAAAACTCTCCACTCATCCCATCAATCTATGTTATGGGGTGTTTTGTAAATTTTTGGGTGATTTTTGGGTATTTTGGGGAGGAAATAGTTTTTCTCAAAGGAGTTGTAAAATTTAGGGAAATAAGAAATATTGAAGATTTAATGTAGTTTTAAAATTAGAATTTGAAGTTAAAAATTAGTGGATTGACACAACAGACAGTTGATAACCACGCAAGAGCACCCGCGTGGGTATCAACTGTCTGTTGGTGTTCCAAATCAGGTAGAATCCTCCCTTAACCCCCCACCTCTCTGGAACAATTCCCTCCGAGAAGGGGGTATGATTATTTGCTGGAATCACACATTCAGGGTTTGTACTCTCACCACCACTTTTGGTTGGGATGGAATGTTAAGCCCTGGTCAAACGGCGCATGATAGTCGATGATAGTTTTACTCACCTATAAACTACCATCAACTATCATGAGCTATCATGCGCCGCATGGTCAAATGGGAAAAACTATCATCGACTATCATGGAGAATTTGAACATGTTCAAAGTGAATGATAGTCGATGCTAGTGCATGATAGTTTGTGGTCAAACGGGAGCGCGAGCTTCACTATCATGGACATCGACTATCATGTGCCGTTTGACCAGGGCTTTCGGGCAGACGTCACTCTGTGCTGCCCTTTGGGACTCTGAGTTCTATTGAAGTTATAGCCTGTTCACAGACGTTTATATTTTTTTTTCGTAAGATACTGGCGCGCGCGTGCGCGAGCGCGGAGCGGCGACAGGCGAGCGCGAAGCGCGAAGAAAAAAATAGAACGTCTGTGGACATCTTTGGAGCAACTGAATTCTCCGTTTCTCCAGAAACGGAAAATTCCCATTGGCTAAAAGGCGATTAAATTGTCATCGCCATGTCAACCGCTCGTCAAGCGGGAATCAGGCGCTTGGCAGCGGTTGTCATCACTTTGTGGCGTTTGACACTTTTCTCAAGTCAAATCACATAAACAATCGATCGCGAAGGTGAACATCTTTGAGTTGAGTTGCTTCTAGACTGCGAGCATTAATGTTCGCAGTCCCGTAACAAGACTTACTTTATGGAGCGTTTGGTTGACGAGTGCGTGGAGAAGATCCCCAACATTGTGTCGCTTAAGAAGGAACAGAAGGACGCTATTGTCAACTTGCTCGAGGAAAATATGTTGTCGCCATTCTTCCGACAGGTTTCGGAAAAGCTTAATTTACCAACTGTTTGCATCTGCAAAAGAGCAGCAAACAGCAGAAAGCACTGTCGTTCTCGTTGCATCGCCTTTGCAGAGCATAATGAACGATCTAATTGAACAGTTCAATGAATTGGGAATTTCAGCCGTGGTCTTGCCAACACGCGCGCGAATCGGGGCGCGAATGAATGTTGTCTTGTATTTTGATCCTTCCAGATTGCCAGATGTGATGCCAAAATGATACTTAAGCCAATTACACGAGCAATTAAAAGTCTGGAAGTTTTATTGGTTCATTTTAATTAATATATAGAAGGCGGAGGTGATAACGATAAGGTGGTGACATGGAGGAGTGGCCAAAAAAGCGTCTTTTTTCCAAAGATGTCCACAGACGTTCTATTTTTTTCTTCGCGCTTCGCACTCGCCTGTCGCGCTCCGCGCTCGCGCGCGCGCGCCAGTAATCTTACGAAAAAAAAAAAACGTCTGTGAACAGGCCTATTGAAGTTATGAACTTGAAAACAAAAGCAAGAATAGTCCTATTCAAACTCTACCGCGGCTTACCGTTTACCGCGGCATCGCTTGCCGCGTCCATTAATGCGGAAAGCCGAGGTGAAACTGGGGTAAAATTTCGGCATGATGTTGTCATTACCGAGGCGAGACTGCGGCGTCGATCTGCAGTTTGGCCGAGGCAAAACCGCGGCAAATGGGTCAATAGTTTCAGGCGGTACTGTACCATAATTCTAAACCCACTCAAATTCCATGCCATTGCCTCGCATTCCCCGGGTATGCAGGGCTGCAAATAATTTTTTTTTTCTTGAAAGGACATGTGTCCGACTAAGTCACCATTTTGGTCAGACAAAACAAAAATGAGGTCGGACATCATATTGCAGTGCTGCTTGGATAAGCGAACCTGCAAATTTAACGCGTTGTCATCGCAGAGTAAACTACATGTAGTTTGTGTTTAGAATAAAACTCGTTAGCGTTTGCGTTGGAAGGCAAAAAAAATTGTCCGCGCAGTAGTGTCCGACCAAAGTTGGTATTTCATCAGACATTGGCAAATTTTGGTCGGCCTTTGTCCGATGACCAACTGTAATTTGCAGCCCTGGGTATGTGGGGGTGTGTGGGGGGTATGTGGGGGGTATGTGGGGGGTATGTGGGGGGTATGTGGGGGGTATGTGGGGGGTATGTGGGGGGTAATGTGGGGGGGGGGGGGGTGCTGGGCTTGATCTAGTGCATAGTAAGCTGAGAGTCCAGTCATGTGAAATTTAAAATGAATTATTACATTTCCATTCAGTGTTACATTAATATTGTACAAGTAACTCACTCTGTCCATTTCTCATTCTGTAGAAATACTGCTATATTCCTGTTTATATCACCCATAGCACATTCCTGTAGAGAAACCACAAACAAATAGGCCCACTTTCCTTTAAAATAATTCAATGTATAGTTGAAGTTCTCCGAGTGGACACTCTCATAAGCAGACAGCTCTACTTACGGCCACCTCGACAAAAACCCTGTTTGAACTCTCATTCAAAGTCTGTTTTAAAATTACACATCCCCCATAAGCGGCCTTTCCCGTAAGTGGCAGTGGACACTTTCGAGGGTACAATTTGGATTTTTCTGTTCTCTCTAAGCTCCTGATGTTCGCTGGTTTTAGTACATGTACATGTACATGTACAGTGTATATTGTTACCTTAGGTACCAGGGTAGTTTTTTCTCTCGCTCTCATCGGGATCGGCCAGAGGCCGACATCAGCCTTCGACGCCCCGAGCAGCAAAGCCGCGAGAAAAACTTTGCGCAGGTCATAATAGAGACTTGAAACCGGAAACTGGGAAAGAAAATCCCTGGCACCCAGGGTAACCGTTTGTCTGACCAGTACAAAATATTTCATAATTTGTTTTTAAAACGTGACTAATGTACTGTACCTGTCCATATGTATTTACATGTAGATTTTTCTTCAGCCTTCCTTGAAAACCTATATACAGTAGATACAACAATTTAATGCCTGGTATGAAGATCAACTATTTGATTCTAAAGGAAATCCTCAGATCACTCCACTATTAAGTAAACTACATATACATGTACTGTAGACTACAAAATAGTAGGGAGTTTAAGCAAATCGCTACGGCTGGCACTACTACGGGCTACCGGAAGTCAATTTCTCAAAAAATGAGACACTGCGCATGTCAGTCGGCTCTGTCCAGCCGTAGCGTGAAATTTGACTACGTGAGTCGGGAGGTTTTACCGTAGTGGCTAGTACGTCGGGTTTATTTCGCTTCTCCACCTTTTCCAATGCATTTCTCAGCATTTTAAGCGTTCCAACAGATTTTATATCCTTTGAAGTCAATTTCGGTCGAAAATTTCGTCAATTTTGCCTCTCATTCGCTTGTAATTTACGAATAGGTTTGATGAAGGTGTGTCATCGGCATGGCGAAGAGAAATAATCGTATTGAGCACCAAGTTGTTTTTTCGGTGAAAGCTTGCTTTGAGAGTTTAGTGGATACGATACGCGCTCTGCTTCCGCGGTGAGTACTGGTATATTTGTTATTCACACGAAATTCGTTGAGATATCCTCATCTTCAGCTTACATTTCAATGCATCGATCAAAAAGATTAATTATTGTGTTCAGTCATGTACAAAGTGTATGGCAGCTCTCACCAGCTTTCGTTCAGAAATAATCGATTGGTCCTAGAAAAACAAATGAAACCCATCTTCCTTTAAGCGAAGCCATTCAGTTGTGAGAAACTAAATAAAAGAGACTTTCAACACTGTTTCAACTCTTTATTCGTATTTTACTTTGGATTACACTTGAAATTTGGCAGACCGCCGGGACGTACTCTCCCCAGATCTCTTCGGTTACAGTAGCCGTAGTAGGGCCAGCCGTAGCGATTTGCTTAAACTCCCTAATGGTAACATGAGTCAAGTTTGGGAGAACGAGAAATGCGGCTCGTATTTCTACAGCAATTTTGAGATCTCCCAGACTTTCACGAGTGTTACCATAACTTCTATGGAAACACAGGGAAAACGTTTTCTATTGTTTTTTTATGAAATAAAAGCGCAAAGCAATTTCCTATGTTTCCTTAGAGTTTTGGTAAATAGTTTTGAACCAATCAGAGTACGCATAGTATCTTGTTTATTTCATAAAAGGTATTGGGATTTAGTTTCTAATCTTATGAAATTCAGCACCTTCAATTCCTCCCGTTATTATTGCTCAACTCATTGCTACAAATCATCAGCTATTAAAATCTAAAATGTCATTTTAAAATATTCCATCACAAAAAAATGAGAATAAAAGGCCTTTGAAGTTCTCCTCAATACAGGCAGCTAATGTAGGAGAATTTGTAAATGCTGACTGATACTGAGACTAGAGGTGTTAACTGTGGCTTATATTGTGTTCAGGTGTATGGCGGCACACGGGTGACAGCTGTTGATCATTTGTGCCTGGGAATTCCTCGTGGAGAATGTTTTGGTTTACTTGGAATAAATGGTAAGGGAAATGTTTTAAGCCTTAAGAGAATACAAAAAATAATGAGCCTAAGTAGAGAATATTTTATTGTTCTACCGCCAAATGCTCATAACTAAGGCCCGAGTCGCACTTGCGGACAAGTTTGGTAACGGTGAATTTCTTCAATTTAAGCGTCAATTATAGCAAAGACGAGTGCGACCTACGTTTTCAAGACGAACAACTTGTCCACAAAATGATAAAATAACAAAGATAGCCGTAGTCCTATGATAGGCCTTCCCCGCACGTCCGCACGTGCTGACACGTCTCCCCCGTTTGAAATTTGCTCTGATACAATAATAGCAAAACACAGGTGCGACTGCCCCTACTTGTTTGCGAGTCGGACCAAAATTTGGCGAAAAACGCCCGTCAAAACTTCAAATGCGGCCGTCGTCTTAGCCCTGGAGATGCGCACAAACCAACCATTCCCACGCCACCGTGGTTTGTGACTCCAGATAACAATGCTTTCAATAAACAAATTTACATTTGTGGCAACTATGGGGGCAGCGTACTCCCAAAAAAAATTGAGTGGGGGCGGGTTGTGCCGCTGGGCTATAAAAAACCCTTACCCTTGCCCATGTACCAGAGCACAAAAACGCCTACTTTTGCGACCCTGTTCCAGACTAAATGTTGAAAAAGATACCCTGATTCCCAGAGGATTTTTAACGACTTTTTTCTAACCCAAAAGCTGTCTAAAAACTATTACAGAATCAGCCCACTGCTAACGTGTAGCTTGCTAAAGCTTCTTTAATACTACCTGCGCGTTTTCGTTCGTCTGACTAAACGTATACTTCGTATTCACCCTATTCCAGAGTATAAATTACCGATCTTCGTAGCCAACTTTCTGGGAAACTGAATACCCTGTTTCCAGACCAAAAAATGCCTTTTGGTATAACCCTGTTCCAGAGCAAAATGCTCAAAAACCATCACACAATGTCCAGCGGCACGTAACCTATTTATATAGCGCTATATAAGGAGTACACCCCCCCCCCCGGGGGCCTCAAGCACTGAGCAGTACAAGTACAATATGAGTTTACGTTGCCACCAAAACTGCGATTTAACAAATATGCGAATAAATGAAAGGCATTGTGTTAATTTATTCGATTGTTTCTATGGACATTTTCTGTGGTAATCGTTCACAGGTCGAAGCTAACTTCACGATTAATGAGGTTGCTGAAGGACAACGATGTTCTCCCCCAAAGCCTATAATTTGTAGTCATTTCACGTCGTTGTATTTGTAAGAGGACAGCTGAGGAATGTCCCAAGATCGGTTTATTTTAAGCACGTGCAAACTCTATTGTGCTAGTAACACTGAAACCTTTTGTTATTTCTAAAAGATGGTCTTTATGACAACATGTCACGAACAATTTTTTTTGAAAAATGTTGGGACATTTCAAAACTTGTCCGAAAGTGGCGACCCCTGGTGGCCACTAAGATAGGAG
>MU827349.1:216268-252951 GCA_029204205.1 Desmophyllum pertusum
AGAGCGAGAGTTGTCATGCAAGAAAAGCAGGTTTAAGGTGGCCCGATCTTATTTATTGGCGCGTTGGTAACATTTTTGAAAATTAAAAATTAACCAATTCCCTTGATTTTTGGCATCCTAAATGAAAAATGTTTGAATTTAAGAAAATGTTATTTATTTTTTTGGTGGGGGTAAAAACGTTAGAGGTATCAGCATATTTTTAAAATCTCATTGTTACAAAAACTGCCCATAATTTTGAAATCCGACGATATATTTTTTCTTTACTTCGTCAAATAAACCTAAGTTTTGTATCTGCAAGCTTCATGACAATAATGACCATGCAATTCACTGCACAGAATGCTGGTTAAATTACATTTAAAACGAGAGCGTTTGGCCTAGCCAAAGCCACGGATTCCTGCTTTAAAAATTACGGAAACTAAAGCTGCACTTGGTTGCTTGTCTTTAATTTGTTTGCAGACGCTCTCGCTCACGAGCTATTCAGTGAAAAAAAAAAACATTTAATACTTGGCGGTGGGTTTCAGTCGAATATTTAAGAGTCTATTCTCTTCCCGAAAAAGTGTGGAATTACTTGGTACTTGGGTAAATTTTTTACGAGTTTTGAGTGAAAAAGAGAAATTTATTTAGCACAGTGAGTGTATACAGTTCGAAGAAAAATCATCAAGACTTCGTGAAGGAGTCTTCTTTACTCGACGAAAATTTCGTTTGGCATTACCTTCAACATTTATTTGAACACCATTTATTTCGCTTTTCATTCAAGTTATATGAAGCCAATTCTTTAGCTTCCCGAGTTCCGTTCTTGCAAACGGTGATAGCAACTCAGTGTGATATTTTCAAGACAGAAATTAAAAAAATCTACTTTTTTTCTCGAGGAAAACTGAAAATTCATCGGCACCTGATGATGTGACTTCGTCACGTATGGCGCATCTTGAAAAAAAAGGCCAATTTTTTCAAGTTCGCCGTTAGCAATCTGTCTTAAAGTGACTATAACCCTTGCTCAGACTATATTTTCCCCGAAAGTAATTGCCTTATGGAACATTATTTTGCCAAAGTTTTGTTTTGAATTGCCATTTTTTTACAGCTATTCAAAGTTAGCGAAAAATCATCATTTGTGCTTCCTGTGTCATAATAATCGAGCGATAAAAGAGTCTGGGGACGAGTGTTATAATTATAAAAGCAATATATAATTATAATAAGAACCTTCCCAGAATCCTTTGCAACTGGAATTTTTTCAATGCCAAATAACTTTGTCAATTTGAGGCCCAGAAGGATGTAACTCCATAAGATAATGACACTTTCCATAAAATAACTCTCATATCAAACTTAGTGTGATGACGTCATTAGTCACGTGACCACGCTTGAAAATGCGTTTTTGTTTACGGTGAGAACATGCCTCTATCAATTGAAAAACAATTAATGTAGTCAGCAAGACATTTTTATGGGGCATTTTGAAATGGCCATTAATATTCTGGCATTTTAAATTTAAGGGGGCTATACACAAGGGAACAAAGAGAGAGACTGGGTACCAGCTAATATCTCATGAAGCGTAAGGCGCATAGCAACAAAAATTTACATGTGAATATATATTCATGCGAAGTATACGTTTTTGCCAATTTCGTTGTTGTGACGTCATAGGTCACGTGACCAGATCGTTTTGAATATTTTAAAAGTACATTACGCTCAATGAAACAGCAATTTTTTCCGTCTGCATTTTAGATATTTACGTCAGATATTTGAAATGAACAACTGATATTTGTATTTCAAAACATAAACCAACGAAAAATTATCTAAAAACATGGTTATGCTAACTGTTCAGTGATTTTCAAAATAAAAACTAAAAGCAAACTCGTATTAGAGGTTTAGTGACGTCCTCTTTTTTTCTAGAATAACCGTTTTTTTCTAGAATAATCACATCATACTGATAACGGGTGTGATTTTGAACAACCGACCGGGAAGGGGACTGGAAACGATCGAAGGATGCGAGTAGCCTGGTTCGGATTTCACGAATACGAGGCTGAGTTTTGGCGCGATTTCTACTGGCCAGCGGCGTCGGTGTCACGTCAGAAGGACAGCAAATTTTCGAGTTTAGCGGTCGTTTAGCGGCTGTGAAAGAGTTTTTCGGACTACTTTTGTCGTGGTTTGGTTTTCTAAAAGCGAATTAAGGTCTCCCAGACCGTACAGGAACTACATCTGCACATCTGTGGCCGCGTTACGTTTCACATTCGTCCACAAGTTACTGCCTGTCGGATCCTGTCGGGGGATATAAAGCAAAGCTAAGTGAACGTTTATTTTATTTACATCGCAATTCTCGACAAAAGTTTAGCTGATAATACTCGTTTATTTAGCAAGTGGGAGCATTTTTAGCGCTATTAACTTTTAATTATTTATTTTCTATGCAAACTGTTGAGAATCAGTCTTTTGAAAAGCTAAACAAGCTTAATTACTTTTCATTGTTTACAAACAGAGGTTTGAGCTGCACGCCGGTGAATTACAAAACGACAGACACCGAGGCTGGTAAGTCGTATTAAACAATTTTAACGTTGAGCAATTCTTTTTAAATTCATGTGCTGAATTTATGAACGGTTTATAGTTGTTTTCTCAGTGATTTTATGGAGTTAAACATATTATACATGCGGGAAGTTGGAGGAATATTACAATAGATTACGACTGAAGACACGAGTGAAAGCATGGACCATCTTTTACATTTTAGCTTATATTTTAAGCTTAGCTACTAGGAATTGAGGTAGTCGATCGAACGTCTTGCTTGTGCCTGTATTTTCCTCAAAATTGAAGCTGCAAGAGAAAACTTATTCGCCGGATAAAATTATTTCGACGTGACACTTGAAAACATGGAAGCTGCCGAGATTTTTCTTTTGTTTACATGTAAGTTATATTTAAACTAAATTACCCATGAAATGTTTACACTATTAACTCGAGTTCAATTCAAACTTATAATTACGCTTTTACTTTTACAGTAAGCTTAAATACGTTTAATTTTCAAAACACAAACGGATATAATTTGTAGTGTGTGTAGTTCGATTTATTGCTGGAAGCGGCCACCACGAAATAAATAATGTCTGTCGCTCGAGACATACCTGTTTGTAGCCATGTTGTACATAATATAGTCAGTGATGCAAATTCATACATAGTTTTTTGTACGTGTTATTTCTCGTATATGTAGCATCTTTCGTTTTTATCTCACTGTGTTATGTTGTTAATATGTTGTTGAGACTGTTTGCAATTTGTATATATAAATCAGAAGCTATATATATATGATGTTTCCAAACTGCTACAGGATATTACAATTTTTGAGTATACAGACTTTTGGCATGTGTTGATGTGAAAGAACAAATTCAAAATTCAAACTGGCCAATTATTTAGCTCATTAGGTTATTTCACTTAATTATTTGAATGTAAAGCATTCTGTATTGGGCAATCTACAGGTGTACATTGTACATGTATAACATCGATAATTGATACTCTGATGAAATCGATATAAATTAGTTATTATATTAATGTTTCATGTTTATATTGATTTTCTAATGGTTTTACGTTATCGATTTTTATTGATGCTATGATAATAATACTACATGTAACAGTGATCACAAATTAGGGAAGTACTGTTGTGGCCTAATGTTTAGTGTGCTGGACTCTGGATCGCGCTGTCCATGTTGAAGCCTTGGCTGGGGTCGTTGTGTTGTGTCCTTGGGCAAGACACTTTACTCTCACATTGCCCCTCTCCACCAAGGAGTACAAATGAGTACCTGACAAAATGCTTGGGGCAACCTGTGATGGAATAGCATCCTATCCATGGGTAGTAGCAATACTCCTATTTGCTTCATGCTTTGGTAACTGTGTTACCTACAAAGGTTTTTAGACCTTTCCTTACTTCGTATTAATCATTTCCTTTTTGTTTGATAGGGTTCTGGCCAGTGGTCACTTTTTAAGAGCTCGTGTTTTTATTTTGGTTGTAAAAGCCAAGCAGTGGATGCTGAAAGGATCATTGGACCTCAGCTAAGTATGGTAATTTTGAAAACATTATCCCCACATAAGTTTGCCTATTCAGTATTGTACAGTACCCTTCGGTCCTGTCAAAAATAAGTTGACAGTTTCTTTACACTTTATGGCCTAGGCGATACCCACCTAGGAGTGTTTCTCGTATCGTGTTTCTCGTCTCGATAAAAGAATGAGTTTTGTTTTCTGTGAAAGCGAAAGACCTGGCGAGACTGTACGAGATTAAATGTCATGTTTACAATTAATATTTTCCCATGGTCAGGGAATATTTTTATATCTCTGATCCCAGTCATCACATTAATTAAACTGGCTCAATTGAAAACAACTTTTGGTTTGAGAAATCGGGGTTTTTGAGAAAACGAGGGTTTGAGAAATCGGGGTTACACTGTACTTTAAAATGAAAATACATCAATTGTCGCTTCCTGGGTGCTACAACAACTGAACAAGCATCAAGCGAGCAAATTTAATGATTGATGTTTATCATTCATTGATTCATCCTCATACATCGTAATATTATATATAACATTTAACTAATGGAATTTTTGGGAATACTATGTCTATATATTTAACAATTAGATGGCAAGCTCAAGGTTTCTATTGGTTGATAGTTGGCAAGAGGTAAAGCCCTGACTCGACAATCAAAGTCCATAGAAACTGAGAGCTAGCTGTCTAAAAAAAATGTTTTACCATAACCCAGCGGCTGATCTATTAAATGTATAATATCGATTTATTGATGGTTGTGTTTAATACTTTTTAGTCGTAATGTACAAAAACTGTGTGCGTACTCAGAGAGCCTTCTGTCGATCGATAGTAGGTACCTGGGTAGCTGTCCGCTTACAAGAATGTTCCCTCAGGGAGCTGCGACTGTATATTAGAATACCATAAAAGGTCTATTAAGCCCCCCAGGGCTTATTTAATTTCAGGCCCCAAGAAGGGGGTGCTTATTAGATGGGGGATGCTTATTAGAGCCAAGAGGGGTGGGGGGGAGGGGGGCTTTTGGCAAATCATAAATTTTAGAGGAAATTAATATTAACTTTTTCAAACTTTACTATTACACCACTAACTAAAACAGAACAAGAAATGGGTTATGTATCCGTCTTACAATTGCTGAACCTTCATTTACATCAGCCTGATTTTAAATAAATTCAGATGCTATATTTAACATTTTAACTCTGACCTCTGACAGGTGGGATGTAGAGAGAGGGGGGGGGGGGCTTATTACAAAATCTGACTTCCAAATGGGGGGAGGGCTTATAAGAGAGGGGGGGGGGGGGCTAAATAGAGCTTACGGTAGTATTGTCAAATAATAGACTTATTTACCTTCATATGCAAATTGCTCATTTCAGACCATTAAAATTTGAAAAAACCCAATCCTCTAGCTCTAGTAATGTCACAATTGGTCTGAAATGGGGCAACAAACAATGGAACAAACCAAGCTAAATACAATATACAGTAGACTCCCGCTATTTCGAACTCTCAAGGGGAACGAAAAACAGTTTGAGATAGCGAGGAGTTCGGGATAGCCAATAGTAAATGACTGAAAAACAAGGGCAAGGGGAATGGGTTTGATTTCGAGATAGTGGGATTTTTCGAGATAACCGAGTTCGAGATAGCGGGAGTCTACTGTAGGTCTATTCACTGAAACTCAAAATTTTAATTTACCGTAGTTTGTTTTCATATGTTTCTTTTTATGTTATCAGTATGTAGACATAGTTTTAAATTTTGCTGATGCATCAGCAAGTAGGGTTTTCTTGTATTAATACAATCTTCTGCTTTGTTTCCTCTTCAGGTTTTTATTTCATCACCCTGATTACAGTGTGATACCAGTCAACATCAAATGCCAGGAAAGTCATGCAATTCATTAAAATTGTATGTAATGCTTTTGGGTTAGAAATTAACCCTGTATTTCAGATCTACATGTACATTTTTTCCCAGGAAAAAAGGCTGAATAAATATTTGGAGAACTGTGTGGAAATGTGATAGCTTCCTTGCTTTGTCTACTAAAAATATGTTAAGATGATCCCATCGAAGGGCTAACGCTCAAAACGTCAGCTTCTAGAAATTCGCTACGGCGGTTAATTTACCTTTATCAACTCCGAGTTGATAATCAACATAGTGTTTCACTTGCCCGCCGACGCAGCACCACAGTTTCATTAGAAACTAATCACTTTGTTTATATATTGAAATTTCTTCCGACTTTACAGAGGTTGCGTTGCTGGCCGTTTGCTTGGCGCGAGTAAGATGGTCGTTGGTTCAAGTCCCAATGGCATGCTATTTTCCTTTTCGTTGTTCTTTTGTTTTCGTTTTTAGCAAACAAAGTGTCAGAAAAAAAAGAGAATAAAGCTTCTCCTTCAAGACGAGCAAAAAAACAACAAAAAAACACAAGCAAAACGAAAGTCCGACTCTATCGTGTTGACGTAGAAACCTGGCCGGACTAATTGCTCATGTCCCGACTAGCATATTTTATTGTGTATGACCTGTAACCTAAAATAATAAATGTGTATTTGAGGGGCGAAAACATTTGAGCATGCTGACGGTAATTTGATTTCACTGAAAACTCTGAAAGTTCCTCGAATGATCTGGACTCTGGAGAAATGTGATCTACGTCAAAGTTCTCTTGAATGGATTTTGTTTTTCTTTTAATGGGCTTTTTTCTTTTCCAGTTTCCCTAGAGTTTGGTGGGTGAGCCTGTATAACATGACTGATGGAATATCGAGGAAAATGTTACCCGCAAACAATTTTACTAACAAATTTGCATGATTTTCGCAATTTCTAAACCCCACTAAAACTAAAATAAGGACAGTAGGTGCTATTATATTTATCATTTTTCCATTATGACAATTAAATTATATATTGCTTTTATTCCGGTTCCACTTGTAATAAAATTATAATAATAATAAAACACATTTATGACGTAGCCTCCGGAACACGCTTCTGACGGTCTTCACAACTTCACTGCTTTTCTACTCTCTAAATCATCAAAAAATGCCAGATCGATGCACGGTATACGGGTGTTCAAACACAAATAGCATAGAAAAGGGAATATCTCTTCAACAAGTGATCGTCTTCCGTAGGCTACGTCACAGAACAGCTCGGCCCAGGCTCACCGCGCGCGCAGATTTTCAGCGCTGAGGCGCGAGTTTAAATGCTTCTAAAATAATGAAGGAAAAGCGAATTGGATTTTTTCTTTTGAATATAATATCTTCAACCTTCCTAGTTTAAGAAAAATATATAGCTAGCGAAGGGTTATAGGCACTTTAATCTTCTCCATCCTCAACCATCCTTGTTCCTGTTTGGTTCAGTTATTATCACATCTTTGGTGTTTTTCTACCTTGGTGAACTATTATTTTGAGGCTTCGTTCAATTTGAAGGTGATGTTGCACTTCGCAAAATTTCATAAAAATATCGTGACATAGCTCCTTTAAACAGAATCGAAACGGCGGTTAATTGACCTGAGGGGACTTCCCGATGCATTAAAGCATTAAAGCTAATTACCCTCTTTTCTTAGAAACATGGTTTGCGTTTTCTAACTGGGCCGATTTTTAATTGAAAAGAGACTGTATTTTAGTATTGAAGAACGACACGTACTGAATATTGCATTGTGCCGTACCGCTTAGCTAAGAAACGCTCTGAGACTTTGACAGGACTCTGAGACTCGCCACTGAGTATAGAGGAGAGTTTTTTAGTCAGACACGCGTATTGCCTGTAACAGCCACTCTCTGTTTAACATTGGCCACAAAATGTGTTTATCATCTTTGAGTAGAAACTCCAATTAATAGTACATGTGTTGAGGTGATACAGCTGTCCCCAATGTTAATTATTTGGAAATAATTAAACTCTTATTATATTCAGGCATAAATAATTATGTCATATAATGTTATGTTTAATTACCTTCAGTATGTTTTTCAGATTAATAAAAAGTATGTTTCTCTGCATCATCTCTTTTAGCTTGAAATGTAAAACGCTCTGGACGAAATCGTTCTGTGGGAAAAAATGGTCCAGATGGCATCTCTTTTATTGCTGCTAATGTTACGACAAGCGATGGTAAGTAGTTATTCACTGCAATCAAATAATTTAACGTTAAACGGAAATGGCCGGGGATAGGGGGAGGGAACCCGGGGATGGGAAGTCTACGGGAGGCGGGGGGAGAGGGCGGGAAGCGGAATTCCCAAGGTGGCAGGAACCGGGAGAAAAAAATCTTCAACATTGCCACGTAATTTTTGCAATGGAAAAAGTAGAAAGAGGGCGGGCATCGGGGATACAAGATACGGGAAGCGGGACGTTTAGACCCCACTGCTTCCCTCCCCCCCCCCCCCCCCCCCCCCCCCCCCTTCCCCAGAGAGTTGGGACATTTTTTACAAGCGTACGGATTATATGTATGCTAGCGACATCAAAACAATAAATTTCTTGATAGAGATGGTCTTAATTAAATGTTTATAACTCACTGCAGTATAGGTTCATTCATAGTACACAATTAGTTTGTTTGATCTATATATCGATAGAGGTATTCAGTTGTAATTTTATGAGCATGCGAACTGTCTAGTGATAACTGTTCTTCAGATTACACGAATTCGATGATATTTCAAAAGTAAATGTTAAAGGGAATTATTAAAGTGAGTTTGGAAATCAATGGTATCCATGACAACACCTTTAAAAATAGCAACAAAGCCGGCTGCAAGCACCCAAAATATGCGAATGTCTTTCTTAATTTCTGGGCAATCATATAACTGGCCAGAAATCTGAGACACGCATGTGCTCTTGACACAGTCAGCGTCAGCAATAACATGTCGCGAAATGGCTTCGAAATTTAGAGACTTTACTAAGAAAACAGATTTAAAATCAAACCTACCTCATTAATCCATGGCGAAGCTGAAATTGTTCACAGCCAACCTGTTAGCAATCAACGAAACCTGAAAGACCAGCAGAAAACTGTAGGTTTCCAAGTTGTCATCGTTGCGTTTTTCAAGTATGACGATACAAGTGATATTATAAAAACAAAATGTTTGGCGGTAGACTGAAAACAGCATCACCGCTTCTCGATAAATACCTTTCTTTCTTGAACTCTAACTTTCTTCTCTCTTGAGAGTTTTGACTTTGTTCACAGGGATTTTTAATCTATGCATGGAAGCCACACTTTAAGACACAGTTAATGACATTTCCCTGGAGTTTATATCCGATGCGTTTTTAAGATACTTTTCTCCTGTAATTTTCATGTTTTCTGGTGGTCCTTCAAGTGTTGAAATACGGCTCAGCGCGAGAAGAACGCAACGAAATGCTCTTAAAAACCGTGTAAAAACACCTTCTCGGTTCGCCATCTTGTTTACTGCTTTGTAACCTCTCTTGTAAGCCCCAGGCTCCTTCAAAAACAACGAGAAGGCCCGGAAAGTAATTTGATTCAGCATATTTGCTGTATTTGTGCGGGAAATTTTAATAAAATTCCAATTTCAAGGCCTTACAAAACTCTTATGAACTTTAATAATTATTAGGTATATATTATTTATGTTTCCAGAAATCAAACAGGGTCTGCTTTGGGGAAAATGATCGATATCCCAACAAGATTTATCTTTATCAGGTAAAACAGTCGCTCCGATCGCCATATAAGCGACACTCAGTGTCGTCCTGACCACCCACTCTAGCGTGTCACATCGCGTCATGCCAAATGTAACTCTAACCCTCTCCCTCGGGGAAAATTGCTCTTTACTTCGCTTTCGCCGAAGATTCAATCGCGATATTTTGAATCTCCCTCGTGAATTAGCAAGGTATTGTTTCCGCCGCTTACGGTGATTAACAAAATGACCCAATATGGCCATTTCGATAACGTATAACAATACATATTGTTTTCGAAATTTCGCATTTCTTGATACGATAACATTATTTGTAAAGAAGCCGCCGAACAATTCGCGGGCTCAAATGTCCGATATTTCTGGCCATGTGATTATTTTTGGTTGCTTTCAAAAAAGGTTTCATTCAGTACTTGATATGAGAATAACTATAATTTGCATGGGAAATTATAGTATATTCATTGCAGACAACATTATTTTTGTTTCCTCTGGTTCAGAACAATGAATACAAACAATGTAGAAATGCAACTTTGAACTTCAAATAATTTAACTAAAGTTATAGACTAACAAGCTGATGCAATACAATACAGGACATTTTGACATGTTGAATAACAATAAATTATTATTACAGGCACACTGAAGCATGTGCTATCATGTTCTTGTGATGTTTACATGTATATGGATCCGGATTTTGATAACATTTCGTCTGTTTACAAAAGTGTTTCAATTTCTTGTTCTTGGAAGCAACATGGAAATAACTGCTACATGTCATGGTCTGTCAGGATATGAAAAACAGTTGCATTCACATTCAAGAGTCCATAATGGCTATATTATGTGTGACAAGAACAGAGATATACATGGTTTGATACAAAATGTAGTCAAAAATACATAGTAGTTCAGGTTTTGTTCACGGCATACGATATAAAGCCGAGGCGAGCTTTCGTAGACAAATAACTCCTTTGAAGACGAGAAAACTGAGGAACAGCTCAACGAAATACAACGGAACTAGTACTGCAATTTCTGTATAAGAATTTTAATTCTAAACATAAGCTTAAGCTTATTAAAATAAGCTCAAGCTTATGTTTTGCGGACGAAATTATGCGTCCAGATTTTCTTCGTATAAACTTACGCATGAATCGATACTGTACAGAAAACAGAAGCAATAAATTGAACAGAGCTTACCTTTGAAACTACAACGAGAAGGAAAACTGTTGAATCTCTCAAAAACACAACCTCGTTCCCAGGCTCTCTCTCCTTTTCCTCCCTTGTCGTTGAGGAGAGAGACCCTGGATGAGGCTGGTCACGTGACCACCCAAATTCTGGGTGGTAAAAAATATATTTGGAGGGAGGGGTGGTAGAGTGTTAGAGTTGTTGCTGTGACAAATCTGGGTGAGAGCGTTGACTCTGAGTCGCAACTCGCAGCACAGGTCTTCAAACAACTCGCAAGAAAATAAAGCCCCAAAAAGTTTGTTCATCAGCTTACATGCGGTTATTCAAGCTTCTACAGGCTTTGCCAGGCCGTTTGCGAAGATCACTATAATAATCTTTTCTCAGAAACCGCTAGCGTAATTCTCAGAACTACACAACAACAACGGAATTTTGTCCAAGGAAGAAAGCCGATCATTTCATGATGTAAGCTTGGTATGTTAACTGCTTTAAGGTAACAAAAACCATGACTATAAATACGGCAAGAATGTCAAACAGACTATGCGAAGGAATTTTTTCCATCGGTAGTTTTGCAGTGAGTACAATTTAACGATCGCTTAAACTCATTACCTTAAAGTTCACATAGGTACATTCTTGAAATGATCCCCCAATTGTAGATTTTTTGACACAAGAAAACTATATTACGGTCAAACTAACGACGGAATCAGTCAGAGAAAATAGTAAGCTACTCTTTTATCTTAAAATTTGGATTATTTCGCTCCATATGAATTTGTAAATACATGCCGTTGTGGTTCGCAGGGTCAGTGAACGAGCTCGCCAAGCAAAGTTGGTTTGAATCCAAGGTGTCTGGTCTACAACCTCGATTAGCTTGATGATCATGAACCTGTCTACTGAGTGTAAAAGTGGATGAAGTCGATGGTTCATCGTTATTTAATGAGCCGGTAGCTTAGCTAGAATTTGTGTTCGCAGAGGCGAATTTTCCATTCTCGTAAAAGTTTCGCGCCGCTGCTTTTGTGGCTCGAAAATATCCGTAACTTATACATGTTCATTGTCATGAAGTTGTACAGAATAAAAACAAACGTTCCATACAAATAGCCTGTTTCACTTTTTAACATAATCTTGCCGTATAAACCAGCAGAAAGCAATGCTATTTTGAAGCTCGATTTGCCTTTTCGATACCCCGGTTAGTAATTATTGTTCACCTTGTCAAAGCAGCCTCAAAGACCCACCCTCCCTGCGGTATTGTTGTAACCACATAGTCACGTGACCATCCTCATCCAGGGTCTCTCTCGTCAACGACAAGGCAGGAAAAGAAGAGAAAGCCTGGGGACGAGGATGTCAAAAACAGCCAAATACTTGAACCACGCCACGCACAAATTAAAATGGTGGATTTTCACTCGAGTGACCGAGGAAATTAACTAGTACCCATACCTCTCGCAGACACCGCTGTTCAAAAACGTGGTGGGCGCAACCGACAAACCCAAAAATACGTACGTACGTCCGTTTCGCTGCCTATGGCATAGTGCTGGATTACACTTCGTGTAAACCAACACAAAAACTCTTAATTTGGTTAAAAAAATGCAATCCAAAGTAAAACCATTCTTAATAGTTTTTTGTTTCTTTTTAAATTGATCGCCTCTGCCATACAAACATAATAATACAATTGGGGAATAATTGTACTGCTCTCGACCAATAAGAATCAAGTAATTGTGTCAAGTGTATTATAAATTTGGTAATACTGGTTCGTTCACCTTTAGGCTGAGTCTGTTGTGTCCCAAGAACCTTGTGTTCCTACAAAGGGAGGTGAACCGAAGCTTGTCGTATCTATATATTTGATAAATCAGTCTGAACCCACTGTACAAGGGTGAGTATTATGCTATTTGGTTGGCCTAATGTTAATTTAAATACTTTTTACCATTCATACACGGAAAAGACAGAAGGTTGAATTATTGCGGTTTGCTCAATTATCAAAAAGCCATATCTTTTTTGTATAAAAATAAAATATATTTCCATTGACGAGTGTCAGGGCAAAGACATCGCGTTGTCGTCGGTAATCTTCGGGAGACTGTCGAAAAAATGTGCTGACCTTCCGACTGCGTTCGAAAATTTTCGGAGGACCTCGGGTCATTTTCGTAAATATTTGGGTCACTTCGGCAATCTTCGAAGAGTTCAGGTCATCTTCGGAAATCGTCGGTAGTCTTCGGGATAATCACATCTGACCAATCACAACAAACATAATTAACGCAATGAACCAATCAGAACTCGTAAAAAAAAACGCGTGCCAAGCGCAGGGAATTGTGTGTAAGGGCTAAAAACTGACTGCTGTTGACACATCCTCGGAGATCCAGGGCAGTTGGTCGGGCGACACGAAGTTAATCGGCAAATTTCGTCACGCTGACTTTGCCCGATTAACTTCGTCTCGCCCGACTAACTGCCCCTGGGTCTCCGAAGATGCTGTCGACAGCGAACTGAAAACCACCTTTATGGTTCAATCGACGTAAATGAGATAGACGAAACAGCATTGGTACATGAACCTATGGCTAGGATTCCGTTGTAATCTTGTAAGTCGACTGATAAACCAGACCATTTATATGTTATTCTGACTGTTGCTCTTTTTTTACAGCGGCTTGGTTACCCAGAACCTTTCCATAACACACGACCGAGGCTCGCAAGGAGTGGCTTCCCACCTGGTGGTAAAGTGGTCCTTTCCTAAACAGCTTGAGTTTGATTCTGCTCAAACCATAAACGGACCAGAATACACCAGCTTGACACATCAGGAGTCAGTCTTGATCATTAAGGTGACACATTATTTCGTTTGAAAGTTATCAGGCCGATCCAGAATTATGCAAAAAAGGGTAAATTCTGTCTCGCGCATAAAAAAACTCATTAGGTCAGACGGTTTACATAGGATGAAGCGACTAGGAGTACTTAATGCACCTAGATGGGATGTACATCCCTGGGGATTCATTTTAGAATTAAAACCCAGGGACAATTTTTTGGTACTTGATGTTGCCATGGAAGTCGTGTATTGACATAACTGTTTACTCCAATTTTGAATTTAATTTTGATTGTCAATTCTTCGTTGTAAAGAGATTTTACATTTTAGAAGCACAATTTACATATTAGAAGGTTTCAAGTATTGAATTGTTTTTAATTATTAACTGCACTCTATATTACAAAGTTGATCGGCCAAGCTCCCCCAGAAATAAACATCTCCTTTAACCCTATTCTTCCTGGGGGGGGGGGGGGGGGGGGAGCTGAAAGTGCCCGCGCTGACTTCAAATTTATCGTACTTAAAGAGCATTCAAGCAATCATAGCCAAACTTTATGACTTTTCCTAAACATTATCTGGGAACATTTTGGTGTGTCAATATTTTGATCACGTGACTTGATGTTACCATGGCAACCAAGTTTTGACAGGCCCATTTTAGCCAAATTTGGTGTTTTCAGCTTAATTTACAGTTTTCATGAGATTACTGCTTTCTACGAATAGTTTTCCTCCAAAATCTTTGCAATTGTTGCATCCTTATATTGTTTTCGATGTTTTCAAATCAAATTTGGTGATTTTCTGACATTTCTGAACAATTGAAAAATCCAAGATGGCGGATCCAAGATGGCGGACATTTTTAAAGTATGACGTTATTTTGGCGTGATATGATATCACAATGATTCGTGATTGTCACTAAAATGAACATGTATGAATGCTTTATACACCACATAAGTTTTATTTTTATAGCACAAATAACTTTCGAGATACAGATCGTTTTACCCAAATTTGTTGTTTTTTTAGCTTAATTTTCAGTTTTCATAAAATTTTTGCTTTTTACGATGAAATCTTTCCAAAATCTTTGCCGTTTTAGCATATTTATATTTTTCTTGATTTTTCAAAACAAATTTTGAGATTTTCTGACATTTCTGAACAATTTAGAAGTCCAAGATTTAGGATCCAAGATGGCGGATTTTTTAACGTATGACGTCATTATGGCGTGTGTGACGTCATAATTGACACGTGACTGCCACTAAAATAAAGATTTTCGGATGCTTTTACACACCATGTAAGTTTCATTTCATAGCGTCAATACTTTTCGAGATACATAGGGGGGGGGGGGGAGTGCACTATCTACCCCCCCCCCCCCCATAAAAATACTACCTTGCTATATTAACCGCGGATAGCGCACGGCTGTACATAAATAAAACCAGGATATAACTCACTGATTACAATGTATTGACACATTTCAGTTTGATAACTTGGATTCCTGTCAAAACATTTCCCTCGCTGTAAAGTTCAAAGTTGACCAACAAAATACAACCTCGCCGGGAAAATCTTCAAAAACGTCAACCTTTGTAACCTTGGAATACGACTGGGAAGATGACTGCCCAGGTGGAGCACCAAAAACTGAACGAACAAGCTCTTCGTTTGAGTACTACGCACCAAGTTAGTAATAAAAACATATAGAATATCTGTTCCCTCTGTATAATATTTGTCCGATTACAAAAACGAATAGCTTTCAACCCTATTTAGAAGCACCCAGGCGGATTTTAAACTTATGTTACTTCCAAAGTATGCAATCAAGTAATAATGACTTTTCTTCAAAGTTGTCTGGAGACATTTGGTTCAGGTGTTTGAAGTTTCTATGGAAATCATGGTTTTGAAAGGCTGCTCAACCCAAATTTGGAACTTTTGTTGTATATAGTGTTCAGATTTTTTTTTGTCAATTTAAGGTTACCGTATACCTTCAAGGACAGAATTGGTCCAAAAACAATTTTTCCGCTTAGATATGTAGTTTACATGATGACCTTTCATATAAAGAAAATTCTATGGAAATCCGATCAATATTAACGGAGAAAAACAGTGCGAGAGACTTTACCGGAAGTGAGGTGTGAGGGGAGTGTGAATACTCGAAATCTATTTCAGGCCGATAGAGGCATCTTTAAAGAGTTACAACTCAAAGGGAATTTGAGCGATTGACTTCAAATTTGGACAGATATCTAGATTAACATATAAACAACAAAAACTTGTCGGGGAATTTTTTATTTCGGAAAACTTTTTCGTTGGGAGCCGTTTCCGCGCGATCACTCCATAATTTTTCACCCTATTTAGAAAAATGCTCTGTATCTTTTCACTGCAATTGAATATGGAGAATCCCCGACACGTTTTTTTAGCGCTTTGGGTCCGGAAATCCGGAGAACAAATCAAATTAGCGAAATATATCATTCGCGCAGAGTTGTAGCTTTCAAAAGCTGATTCGGACCCTCGTATTTAGACATTGCGAAAAATTCGACAATTCATTTTATTACATAATGGTTAGTATATTTAGATAGCCAGCTCTATAAGCTTTCATTTGATATAGGGTTTTAGGTATCTGGAGTTTAATCCGGACGCGCTACATTTTTTAGACTTGAGACACCCCTGAAGGTACACGGTAACCTTAAGGCCGATTTAGACGGTACGATTTGTCGCATGCGACATGCTTACGACAAGCCTACGACACGAATTGTGTCGTGTAAATCAAACCTACGACTCGCTTACGATTGTCGTATACGACACGAAAAATGTCGTAGGATTTCGAAACATGTTTTAAAACCCTGCGACACGTCGTAGCTACAAACAATATTAAAGATGAAAGTCGTATACGATTTTTACATGACGCCAGCAGCGCGCGCTACAAAAGTCGCATGCGACAAAATCGTATTGTCTAAATTGGCCTTTTAAGCATCCTTGAGTTACTTTTGAAATCAAATGTAGCGATTTTCTGACATCAAAAGAAAAAAAAAAACGAAATCCTAGATGGCGGATGTTTGGAATCATGACGTAGTTTAAGCTTCATTAAGTCATAATGAACGGGTCACTACTAAGATTAACATTTTTGGATGCATTACATAACACACAATTGCCATTACCACAGTATTTAGTCACGAATTTCTTACTAGTAACATGCAGCTAGAATTGATTTATCTTCTGTTTTGTTAAAATCATAATTTATCGTGTAGGAGCTGTTGTATTTATATCAACAAAGTTTTAGTTTAGACAATATTTCCAACAATTTAATGGCAATTTGTTCCAACACTGGATGTTTACTTTAACCGCAAGTCACATGTATATCAATATCGAGCCAGTGAGTGTTTTTTTGTCATTCTTTGTGTAGTTTGTTCCAGTTTTCGCCCTTTGGGGATAAGAAACGGCAAGATCAAGGAAAGCCAGCTATCGTCTTCGTCTTACATGAAGACCGAAATGAACAAAACGGGGAATTGTCCTAATTTTGCCAGACCTGGCTCTGCCGGTGTGTTCATGGTTGAAGACGGTCTTCTTCAGCATGACCGGAACCATTTTCTGCAAGTGGATTTCCGCTCTAGAACTAAAGTTGAAATGGTAATGAAACTATATATAAAATAACTTCTGTAATTATCAGTGCTTATCAAGGATAAACTTTATATGCAAATGAAACAATCTGATTGGCTGAGCTACTCGTATACTATCCATTAGTGTGCAGTGGCTGGAGGTCGTCTACAAAATTGCGGTTTCTTCTCGTTTCTCCGAAGTTTCGGAGGAGGATTTTGCATGTGTATTATTAAAAGTTTAAAAGTCTTGAAAGATAAAAACACGGTATTTATCGATCTATTTCAGGTGTCTATCGAGGGGTCACATGACATTCACGTAAACATCGTTCCAAGTACACTCCAGTGGACCGATAAACATAATGTGGATGGTGTACAAGGATAAAACAACTGGAAACACCCAAAGTGAGCTTTGAAATTTCACATGACTATTTTTTTAGCTGCTGGAGAATTCGTGTGTTATTTATAGCATATGCCCTTTATTGAATGGACTGACGCAATTTACCAGAACGTGAGTCTGGCACATGGCGTACATGGTGTCAGAAGTGGAATACGAACCCACGCCTCCATTCAGAGACCAGAACTTGAGTCTGGTACATGGCATGGAGTACTGCTAGTAAGTTCATGACATGGAGTCAGAAGTGGGATACGAACGCACGCCTCCATTCGGAGACCAGAACTTGAGTCTGGCACATGGCGTACTATTAGTCATGTTCATGACGATGGTGTCAAAAGTGTCCATACCAATCCACGCCTCGTCCGGAGACCAGAACTTGAGTCTGGTACATGGCGTGCTATTAGTAAGTTCATGACATACCCTTCTGGGCACAATACAGACTGTTGTAAGCTTTTAATAATTCCAAACACGATTTATCTTAGGAATTTCCCGCTAACGACAAATATACACCAGCAAAAGTATCAGTTATCAGTCCTCCAATCATCGGTCAATATTTACGAATCAATCCGCGGTCTTGGAGCACACGTGTGTCAATGGCCATTGAGTTTTATGGATGTCGTCTTGTTGATAAAAGAAATGGTAAGCGAATACATACATGCACTTTGTAATATTTAAAACCACAGGATGTGGAGAAGGAAACGATATTCATGGCAAAACTCCTTCGCTGCAGTAACAGGAACAATTTTTCTTCCAGGGTTTGTACAACAACTGGCTCTTTAATTTGAGAGAAATGGGTCCCATAATAAAACGGGTTTTAAAGTAGATAAAGGAGCCTCAAAGGTAATTGCACGTCAATAAATTTACATTACTATGTTATATTATATGTTGAGACACGGTGACCTATATAGGTTATGGTTAGTGCGATGGTACGGTCAGGTTCTAGCTCTGGCCGGGGTCATTATGTTGTGTTCTTGGGCAAGATACTTAACTCTCAAAGTGCCTTTCTCCATCTCCACCCAGGAGTGAATGGGTACCGGCGAATTGTCAGGGCAACCTGGAAAATAGGCTGGGGTTACCTGCGATGGACTAGCATCCCATCCAGGAAAGTAGCCCGAACCTCCTATTCGCTTCATGCTACCAGGAAGCCAGATAAGCACTAGGCTTGTAGACAGACTTTTTAACCTTTATGACATATAGTCCCACGTCCCCTTGGCATGGAGTCTGGTACCATCAAAGTTTCGCAGATAACTGCATCAAGTGAAACAGAGAACGGGACTCGGGATCAATCCCGTCTCAACGCGGGACCAGAAAAGGCATGGTGTGTTCAGGAGTCGGATCAAGTCAGGACATTAACTATCGATCTCCAAAAAGAGTATTATATTACTCAGGTAAGATTTTTGACAGCAAGAGCTCTATCGGAATAAATTTACATGCTAATTGTTCTTTTGTTATGATAAAACCAAGTGAACTTCTAGACATATCCATTCAAATGACCAATCAAAAATCCGAAATTTTATTAGGTACGCAGGCACCGTCTATTGATCGATAAACGACATTTCTGAATTACATATTGATTATGCTAAAACGCCTGAAACACATCACTAGCTATTAGTTTCTATCGACGGTAGACACCTTAACTTGCAGTTAAGTTCAGCTTAAATAAGAAAAGAAGAATATTAAATATGACAAGAAGAATATATTACCTACTTGATTTACCTACTTAAAATCAATACTGTCATTTGTACACAACTGCTACCACGGGGTCCCACCAGCTCCTCTTCAGAACTTGTTCACAAACGAACCTCCAAATATGATCTCAGACAGAAGATGTGTGTTGCCTTACCTCGCCCAAGAACTGATTTCTTGAAGAAATCACTTTCCTATCGCGGCGCTGTTTTATGGAACTTTTTAAGTAATGACAATAGGGCGGAACAAAATGTAAATAGTTTTAAACGCAACATAATTAATTCTAATGTATTAGACGATTTTACCCTTTTCGATTGATCTAGACTGTAATATTAAATTTTTAGTTGTAATTTTTTAACTTTAGTATGACACGACCACATCAGCTATGCTGCTTTAATCCATCGTGTATAAATAAATGCTTTTATTATTATTATTATTATTAGATTCCTTGATTTGCAACTGAGCTATTTTATATCAGCTCGCACCTTCTTTTCTAATCAGTAACGACTCTAACAACGCTGCATGCTAACGCTCCAAGCTTTTTAGACGATTGGACCTTTGACTTTTTTCGCTGACGCTCTATGGACGATGTTAAAAGTAGGTAGAAGGTCTCTGACCAGACTCCGGGGACGTTTGGATATATTTTCATATAAGAGCAGTGAAACCCACGCCCAATGCCCTTCATGCTTAGTGCAGATGATCTGTAAGCCGTCTTGATAAAAACAAATCTGGACATCGGTTTAGAGGACCAGTTTCTATGTGATAATATGTTTCTATGTGATAATATGCAAATGCAAGTAATAGATCATTTACGCTGTCGATTTCAGAGCCCGCTAATAGGCAATTTCCGAGTTGCCTTTTGCCTCTGTATTAAAACGATTCCTGGTGCACAACCTTATGGAAATGCACAATGAACTTGCACAATGAACTTGCACAATGAACTTGCAGGTGAAACTCATTTTCAAAAGAAAGGCTGTGCACCAGGACTCGTTTTGAAACAGAGCTTTTGGAAGAGGGGAGGGGCAGTTTATACGAGAGGAGGGTGCTTATTGCATGGGATCAAATCGAATGTAATCATTGTAAGATCAAAGCGTTAGTCACCTTTCATTATTGAACAGTTTCCTTTCTCCTTCAATAGATTTCCATTCAGGGTAAAATGTGTCACCCTGACAACATATGTGAGATTCCCCCTGAATTCGTCTACCTGAAGTTTGATGGGAAACGCTTTCGACAGAATGGAAAGAAAAAGGTAGGCTAATAAAATATGAGAGTAATAACAAGCTGAGGAGATCGTCACTATTGAATCTGTCTTGTAATTCAAAGATTCATAAACACTTGAAAACCAAATCCAAGTTTATAGCCAATGCTACTAAAACGTATTAATTATGCGTTAGTTGATGTTAAGTCTCTCAGTTTGGCTCGCTGTCAAATTAGTTGATCATCCACTTTTGATTAGCTAGCTACTATTGTTAAATCATTCCGCCTGTAGACAGCACCGACTGAAAACATACCTTACTTTACTAATACTCACTAGCAATAATCGACTTTCTTTATTGTAGCGTTTCCCAGGAAGCCATAGTGACCACGTTATTACACACACCCTGATTGTTCCTCAAGAAAGCTTCGAAAGTGACCTTTGACCTAAGTGGCACAAAAGGAAAGAGATGCATGCGCGTGGAGGTGTATGGGAAGCCAGTGGAAGAAGAAGGTACTACTGATTAAGCTATGTGTTAATTATCAACCAGAAACTGTTGCAAAAGTGTTCTAACCGGAGGTGAGGGGGTACTCATCTATATAAGCTGTATTGATATGCGCTGCATCAAAAACGATTTTAAAATAAGAAATTTTGTTTGAATTTAGGACAATAATATTATAATAACGAATAGTGTTAAGTTTGATTATTTTGTTCATATTCCAGCAAGTGTAACAATCATAAAGCGTGGATTTCTTTGTGCATATGATGGCAATCAACCGATTGTGTTTCTGTGCTTTGGAGAATACAGTGAAGACGAAGTGTAAGTCTACTATATGTTACGTGTATACTAGATACTTTCTAATGTAGTTTACACTGATGACGTGCCAGCTAAACGCGCAAGGAATTAGGGGATTTGATTATTAAAAGCATGGCAGATTAAATTTGCATTCAGTAATTTGTGTTTATTACCTGCAACAACCCGTTCGAGATACTACATCAAGACATAACACTATAAACTTGTTTTGTAGGCTATCTACATTGGCATTTGGGAGAACTTCCGTCGGTAACATCCACTGTTGGAACAAAATTGTCTAAACTAAAACTCTGTTGACAGAAATAAATTGGAAAAACGTTCAAGTGTACGAAAAAATTGGATACAAATATCAGCCATTTTGGGCTTTTTAAAATTTCCCGCGCGCCGCCATTTTGTATTATATGACGTATTGTGGCTGCTACTATTGTCCGAAAAACAATAGCTCTTTTGTTGTATTACAAAAAGAGCAGCCATGAAACGTCATATAATCCAAGATGGCGGCGCGGGGTAATTTGAAACCCAAAAAGCAGAGATTTGTAGGCAGTTTTTTTCAGTAACTTAACACTGAAATGATTTTACTTTGATTTGAACAATGCTCGGCTAAGATTATTTTTCCATCAATTTAATGGTAACTTGCTCCAACAGTAAAGGATTCCTTTAACATTGACTGCCCCCGGGGGGTAGCGGTTGTTGACCGAGATGCACCCTAGTGTTGCGGTGGCAAGCATACCAGAAGACTTGCTGGAAGTAACTGATGCATCAAATTGGTATCTGAAATTGCTTTTAGATCGTCAATAGCTTGCCATCGTTCTTATCTTAACAGGTTTCCAAGGAGTACATGTCTGCGGACACAAGATGACGGCCCATCCAGGATATCCAGCATCGGTAAGACTGCAAGTGAATGTCATTATCACAGTAGTGAAGCTTGCAGCAGTTAGTTGCATACAAAAGCGCGGTGAATTAAAGAGAAGTCGATCCCATGAGACTTGCGAATACCAGTGCAGATGTTGCCAATGATCAACCGTACCAAACCCACGAAGCCAGTGATTTTATTTCTCCGTTTACTCTTCGTTTATTTCTCCGTTTACTCAAGTCTCTCAAACTCTCAAGTGTTTAAAACACTTGCGAGTGTTTCATCCAATTTTCAGACATCTCGAATTTCGTCAAAAATACTCCGCTGCGCGTCGTATATTTTCAACTCTATTCTCGTTTTTGGAAATCGGATGAAACACACTCTCTGGTGTTTGATATATTAGTTCGAATTGTTCAGTATTCTCTGAAAAAAAAAAAAATCCCGAGAAATTTAATAAAATTAAACTTTCAATATGTTTTTTATTTTGCTTTAGGCCTTGATCCAACATTATTCACTCTCCTGGCATTCGATCCTCAAAGCAAACATCTCTATGGTGTCAGCAAACGTCACCGTCTGTACATGGAAAGTGGAGACGTGTATGGTCTGCAGTGGCACGTGATAATGCCAGTTAAGTGGGCGAACATACGAAAGAAGCCGGGAATTAAATTTGTGCAAGAAGTTCCATTTGTGCCAGAAACTCGATTTACACGGCACCCTGCTCCAGAAGTCACGGATACTGATGTCAAAGGAATTAAATGGGGAGGTAAGTCACAGGGGGTGGGTAACTAATGTAATGTAACGTAAAACTTTATGTAAGTGTCAGTCGGGGGGTAGCTAGGTCACGGATACTAACTTTCACATTTTTGAAAAATCTTGAAATCCAATATGGCGGATGTTGCAATATATGACGTCATTTTGGCGTGATATTACGTCAAAATTGACGCGTAACTGTCACTAAATAACCTTTTTGGGATGTTTTATACACCATAAACGTTTAATTACTATAGCGTAAATACTTTTGGAGATACATAAGGGGGGAAGGGAGGACATCCCAAAAAAACCCAGACAAAATAGGGCTAATTAATGAGTGCTTTTCAAATTAAGTAAGCGTTCTTTGTCAGTATCATATTCCTAGCTGTATGAGAATGCCAAAGACAGGTGCCACTTATTTCCTTCCTTATAGGATCTTCTCTGGGTCTGCACTACTTTCCTCTTTCAGTGAACAAATGGCTTTTGGTTGCCATATGGCGGAATCACGGTGAGTTAAGATGCCATCCCATGTGATGAAGAACTTGTCAAAATATTTGTTAATTTAACCGATCACAGAAAAATGATAGCCCGGTAGGTGGAGGGGACTCCCATATAGTGACGGGGGTGATAGAAATTACAAGTAGAAATCATCACATTTGAGCTCTTCATCGTGCTTTCCAGATTAGTTCCTGTCATATTTTTTTTTTCGACTTACCGTATTTTCTCGAATAAACGACGGGTTCAAATAAATGCCGGGTCTATCGGGTCGAGTTTTAAATAAACGCTCCCGGCGTCTATTTGAGGTACGGCGTTTATTTGAATCCGCCTTTATGTAACCGGTTCTCATTGATTAACTGATAGGTGTAATGGTTTAGGTTCACGAGCCACCACGCTATACCGGTTCAATTTACCAGTTTGGCGCTCACTCCACATTCAACAAACAACTCAGTACAGCATTTGTAATGACTTGCTTGTATCAAAGTTTTTTACTAGAGACGAGGCCGGTGACAATTTCGGTCTTGTTTTAGACTGCAAAACAGTCGTTATTTTCCAGCCTCAATTCCACACTCGCTCCAGACCTTTCATTCGAAGACCGCGCGTCGTAACGCAAAACATACGACTGTTTTGCAGTCTAGTCTTGTTTAGTGTACTTCCATGATCGCCGTACCTTTTACGGGTTGAAATTCGTAGTTTGGTACCAGGTTTGAAAATCTAAACTGAATGACTACTGTTATGAGGGGAGGAGTCGGATGTACACAGGATACCAAAAGGTACCAGGATCATAACAGTGGCCATTTTAGAGTTTTACACCCTAAGCGGTACCAAACTACGAATTTCAACCCCTAAAAGGTACGGCGATTACCCCGTCACTTTTATATGGAAATACCGTTCCCCGGGAATTTTGTTAGAATATAACAATTTTTTGTTCATTTCAGATATTAACAGGTGTTCCAGCAATCCTTGCTTAAACGGAGGAATATGCAAAGAACATAAAAATGGATACAGCTGTGCCTGTTTGCCTGGATATAACGGTCGCCACTGTGAAAACGGTTAGTTCAAAGGCCATTCTAGACAATTGCTTGAAACTAGGCCGTGGTTACACGAGGCCATCTTTAATTAAGGATATACGAGGTTCCGTGGGGAAAGAGGATTTATCACATGTTACCGATTTTACCTCGGGGAAATTTATTCAGGTAAAATTACTTGAAAATTCCCTTGGCAATAACGTACCGTAAAAGCTTTATTTATCCCCTCCCCTCTCCATCAAGCAAGCCCCCTCTCTAATATAATGACCCCCCCCCCCCCCCCCCCCCCCTACTGGTTAGAGGTCAGAGTTAAATGTTAAATATATCATATGAATTGATTTCTATCAGGCTGCTACCAGCAATATTTTCTGGCGTTCCAGTCACTTTGTATTGAAACGTGGCTTTTAACCCTATTCTGTCTGGGGGAGGGGAGGGGGGGGGGGGGGGGCAGAAAGTGCCCGCGCTGATTCCAAATTTATCCTACGTAAAGAGCATTCAAGCAATTATAGCCAAACGTTGTGACTTTTCCTAAAAATTATCTGGGAACATTTTGGTGTGCTAATTATTTGATCACGTGACTTGACGTTTTACGAAGGGTTTCTTCCAAAATCTTTACAGTTTTTGCATCCTTACATGTTTTCGATTTTTTCAAATCAAATTTGGTGATTTCTGAACATTTCTGAACAATTTAGAAATCCAAGATGGCGGATTTTTAAAAGGATGACGTTAATTTGGCGTGATATGCTATCATAATTGATTTGTGATTGTCACTAAAATGAACATATTTGGAAGTTTTACATACCACATAAGTTTCATTTTCATAGCCTGAACACTTTACAAGATATAGGTCGTTTTACCAATTTTCATTTTCATTTACGATGGAATCCTTCCAAAATCTTTACAGTTTTTTTTATTTGTTCAAATCAAATTGGAGATTTTCTGACATTTCTGAACAAT
Source organism: Desmophyllum pertusum (assembly GCA_029204205.1). Classification (NCBI taxonomy): domain Eukaryota; kingdom Metazoa; phylum Cnidaria; class Anthozoa; order Scleractinia; family Caryophylliidae; genus Desmophyllum; species Desmophyllum pertusum. The sequence goes on from MU827349.1 coordinate 241,522, forward strand.
TTAGAAAACCATCAATTCTCTCTTGAGAAAACCAAGATAACGGATCCAAGATGGCGGATATTTTAAATGTATGACGTAACTATGACGTCACTATGACGTCACTATGACGTCACTATGACGTGTATGACGTCATCATTGACAAGTGGCTGGCACTAAAATAAACTGTAGAAGCAGAGACCGATACAACGTAGATTTTTAAGTTTTTTAAGTACTATATTTCGACTGGCCAAACCAGTCTTCTTCAGGTACAATGAGGAAATTTTACATTGATATACGTGTTATATAGTAGCTACTAACAGTTTTTGCGTAATAACGGAAATACGTCAGAGAAATAACATAGATTGACAGTAAAACAATAGAATAAGATAATGTAGGGAAACTAAATATCTAATATCTTTCTTCGCGGATGTTAAGGCCATGGGGTTCAAGTGTTCTAGCTTTTGAGATTAAAAAAGCTTCCCTGGCCTTACGTATTGAGTCTCTGTTAGAAAATATTTTTTCAATGGGGATTAATTGCATGTCGTTAGCAGTGTGATTAGGAGAGGAGAGAAAGTGTTCAGCGACTGTTGTAGGTTTAGATTTGGTATTAGAGTTATCTATGGCACGGCGGTGTTCATTAAATCTGTCTTTTAAGCGTCGTTTAGTCTCTCCTATGTATTGTAAATTGCAGCGATTACATTGAATCATGTAAATTAGATTTTTGGTGTTACAGGTAAGGTGAGATTTGATAAAAATAAGCATTTTTGGATGATTTACACACCATATACGTTTCATTTTCATAGCGTGAATACTTTTCGAGATAGGCACTTTCTCCCCCCCACCCAGGCTCATGAACGAAAAAAAAAGCCCAGGCAGCATACTATTCACGACAGTCCCTTTCACGCTCGCTTAATAAGAGATGGAGATATGCGACCGCGCCCAGAAGTTAAACGTTAACATGGCCTAATACAAAAAGACTCCAGACATTGCCAATACTCAAAACGTAAACCAGAAATCCCATCCAGCCACCAAAAAACTAAAGACAAAAGGGTGACGAGAAAAGCGACAGTGAAATGACGCATATGAGTCCGCTAGGGACTAGGCCGAAGGGACAAGGCGACACAGTAACTCCGATAACTCCGATAGTTCCCCGGGACGAAGGACTTTGCACAACCTTGGCCTAAAATCAAAGGATCGCGGCCAACCAATATGGTCCATAATGTCTGCCAGCTGGCTACCAATAAGAGCTAGAGTGATGGCTACCCCGATCTAAAGCTGTGCATAAATCAGAATAGACTGAATAGGGCGTGAATACATTATCCATAAGCTGCCGGCCCTTGAGTGGTAAAACAGAATACATGTATAATACCGATGATAAAGGCACATATAAAAGGACAAAAATAAGCGCGGGATACACGCGAGCTTACCCACCCAAGGGATGGCAACCTGAGCGTCAGTAATCCGACTAGGGCATTAGACACCCTTTCAGGCTACCATGGGTAGAAAGGAAACGAAAAATACGCGGGAAAGGGCGCGCAACAAAATCAAACTCCACAAATAACAGTGCAATAATGAACAAATGAATGGATAAATAAGCCATGAACCTTCAAGGTAATACAGGCTCAACAATGAAAATACTGCAGAGCACGCCCAAAATAAGTATGCGAAAATCGAACTCGCAACAAAGGAAAGACAAACAATGGGACACGCAATTGGATGCAAATGACTAAAAAATAGTGAATCTGCAAATATCTAAAACAGAAAAATAATCACAGAAACCAAGCAGATTCATGGACATATATTTTTCCTACAATATATGGGACGTGGAAATAAAAGGGGGCAAAAAGGAAAACCACTGCAGAAATCTAGTGTATACGAGGCGAAGCCCGTAAAACCAAGTAAATCCTAAAACTTCATACTACAATAGCTGAAGCGTGCGTAAAAAGGAAGGGAAATAAAAATACACGCACAAAAAATTGACTTTCTAGCAGAAATAAAAAGAAAACAAGCGCGTAAACTTCAAGGAAATCGAAGGAAAAGCTCTGCACAAACCCAGTGTTTGCGAGGCGAAACACGCATATCATAAACATGGTTATGATACAAACTTCAATAACACAAGCATGTAAACTTTAACGGGGGGACCGAGGCAAAAGCTCTGCACAAACCCGGTGTTTGCGAGGCGAAACACGCAAATCATAAACATAATTATGATACAAACTTCAATAACACAAGCGTGTAAACTTTAAAGGGGAACCGAGGGAAAAGCTCTGCACAAATGCAGTGGTTGCGAGGTGAAGCACGCATAAGATGAACAATACTATAGTAAGAACATAAGCGCGCAAACTTAAAAGAGAACCGAGGTAAAGCACTGCACAGACCTAGACTGTTCACAGCCTCTCACGCTCGCACTTCGCGCTCAGTTCCAGTTCGCTCGCGGCTACAACGATCTGAGAAAATAGAGAGGCTGTGAATAGTCTAGTAAAAACCGGGTGTCTGTGGGGCGAAGCACGCGGAACTATAAACAGTTATATAACTAAATAAAAAAGGCGTGGAAATACCAAAGACGCCATGGGGGAGGGGAAAAACTATGGATATAAGCTAGGCAAAGGGACAAGGGACAAGGAACAGAGAGAAGAACTAGAAGGGCGAGAAGGTGCCGCGGAGAAACCAGCCAGTAAACGACTAAACCTGACAAAATACCATTTGGGTCTAGATTTATAGCTGGACCTGGTGCTTGAACTGGTTGTATGAGCGCTTGAACCACAGCAACAGCGGCAGGGACGGGCACTTGTTCATCGGCCATACTGAGAACACGTCAGGTAACAGAAGTGAAGGCTTCTTACGCGAACTACATGGGCCGAAATTAGAAGCAGAGCTCTTATTTATTCTCGCGCTCTAAGGGACTGGCGCGAATAGGGTTAATATCGCTGAGCTAGGGTATAAACAACATTGCATTTGTAAGACTGTGATACATGACCCATTTCCTGTTCTATTTTAGTAAGTGTTGTAAAGTTTGAAAAATTATGGCATTTTCTCGAAAATTTATGATTATAAATAAGCCCCCCTCCCTCTCTATCAAGCCCCCTCTCTAATAAGTCCCCCTTCTTGGGGCCTGGAATTAAATAAGTCCCTCGGGGGATTAATAGAGCTTTTACGGTAATCATGCACAAGGCCTATTCGATACATTTACACAAAAATATCAAGAACTGAAACGGCCATCAAATTCACAGAATAGTATTAGTAGATAAGTCGGCTTTCAAAACAAGTAGTCTTAGATTGAAGCTTACTATGATGTACTTTTTAGTGAAATCGATATTTCCATGGCAACGATAAACAGAAACCTCGAAATTAGTTCTTTAAACTTAAATTTTGCGATCCAGATGTCATCAAGAAAAGCCAACACCAACATCTTAAACTGTGGTATATGGCAAATAAAATATACGAGAATAAAAAAATTATGTATGTTTGATTTCGAATAAAATGGAAAAATATTTCAAACCTTAATTTTTGCATAATAATATTAAATCGATCGAAATATACATACTATTGTGATAAAATTACTTCTGAATTAGCAAAAATGTGTCTTGAACTCATGTTTTAATGCCATGAAAGTTTTGTTGATTTTCATTTTTGCGATCCCGAGAACGAGCATTTTTCCAAAGGTCTCTCCTATTAAATTGTTCGGGTAATTTTCGACTTTTAGCGCTTTTGCGAAAAAAACGTTCCCCTCGCATGCTTGATAATGTGAACAATAGACAATATTCGTATTCTCACGGTTGGACTGGAACTAGCTTGCAATCGAGGCTCATGCGGGAAATATCGTTAAAAAATTTGCATTTGAAAAGATTTACCTGCATTAGCCTCGATTGCAAGCTACGTCCAGTCCAACCGTGAGAATACGAACATTGTCTATTGCATGCCAACGTTTTATTAGCATTGATTTACTGGAACACTTTCAATATAACCTGCGCCTAACGTTTTTTTTTAACCTCGAATCGACGGAAATCAAAGTGTAGAACTCCATAATATAGAACTTGGCTTGATCTATTTTTTCTCTGACGAAAGATGACTGTTCCGATAACGAGGAGTGCGGAGTGCGGTGTGAAAAAAAAAACGAATTAAAAAATAAAATAAGATAAAACGAATAAAAAAATAAAATAATAATAATAATAATGGGTGGGGGGAGTGGGGGGGAGGGGGGTGTAGATCGCCTTTCACGGAACTAAAATGGTCATTTTACGCAAAGTCCAGTTAATGATATTCATACCAATCATACAAACGGTAGCCGTAAAATCGTAGTTTCAATTCTTAATTCTCATTTCACGAAGTATCACGGCTCACGGCTATTTAGATCACGTGTCACGAACAAATAAACAATATTTTCACATTTAGGCCACAAAATAAGGCAATTCACGGCTCACAAATATGTGCTCCACCACTTTCTTCGTACTTTCTTCGTGTGCCCAAACCGTGTTGTCTCGTGACAAATTAGTAGCGCTATCCAACCGTTCAACACTGAGCACAATCCCGCCTATATTTCATTAACAGGGACCGACGTGGAACACTTCCACAACTATACTACGCCTCCCACAGTTCTTACATTTGTATTAGATTAATTCCACAGAGATACAGATTATTCAGAGATACGATTCCCAGACATAGAAGTATTCAATTCCAAGAATAAATTCGAGAATTTCTTCGAATTCAACTTCTCCGTAAAACTACTCACGCGAGGATCCGATCACTTGTCTTTCACGTGCATGCATGTCCATCACGTGTTCCCTGACCTATTTTCGATATCGTTTACAACACGGCGCACAGCACTTTAAAAAATAACAAAATAAAATGAATTGACAAATACAAAATATATTATAAATAATAAAATCAATTAGCACGTTCCTGTAATGAATTGAGACCACTCCACTTGTTTGTGTTTGTTGATATCAGTAATATCATCAATGACGTCTATGAAAACCTAGCTTTCCAGACGAAAAAATTGCTGAACGGCCATTTATGAATATGGTGTATTGGCATTACTTATCAACGGTGAATTTGTAAATTATTTGGGACATTGATTCCAGGTAAATAGCAGTTAAAGGATATTTTCGTCACATAAGGACCATATAATTTAATGATTCGTCTACAGATTAATGTGCGAACATTTAGAGATTAAAATGTTGTATTTATTTAAACAGTGAACGGTCATACAGCGTGTGCAGGAAGACAAGTTGCAGTTGGTGGAACCTGCTGTGTGTTTCCTTTCACGTATGGCGGGAAGACGTTCTACTCATGTACCAATACCGCCTGGAACAGACCGTGGTGTGCATATGACCATGTTTTCCAATCTCGGTGGGGTAATTGTGGTAAGTTAAAGAACTAATACAATTAAATTGACGAGATCGATCGAACTCAATATTATTAGTGGCTTTTCGCGGGCTCTTATTGGTTATCCTTTGCTATTTACCTCCACCAAGAGAGGATGATCTAAGAGAAGCATTCCCCAGTCCCCCATTAAAACAAGGATCTCTTCCAGTAATACTTTTTTGAAGTCTGCTTTTAATATTCAGTCCAGAGCCTAACCTGTTCCAGGCGTTCTGATATTTTGGGGAGCGACGCGAAGCGTGAAGAGCCGCGAGGAAAAATAGGTGTGGGGGTTGCCTCGCTCTTCGCGCTTTGCGCTTCTTTTCGTGTCGCTCCTCCATTATCCGAACGCCTGGAACAGGCTACCCAGAGTCGAGCTATCTTAAGAGCGCTACCTGATTGGTCAGTTCGAGTAATGTGATATCGGGGCGTCAATTAGAAGGAAATAAAAATTCACCAGCAAGGCGCGAAACTCTCTAATAGGCCATTTCCGAATTACTGTTTGCCTCTGTTTTTAAACGAGTCCTGGTGCACAATCTTTGTTATGGAAATTAGTTTTGCTTACACGTTTATTGTTATTCAAATCAAACTAATTTCCATAAAAAATGCTGTGAACCTGGAGAGTTGAAATTAAAAAAAGTTGTAATGGTTGGCGCTAAAAAATGTTAAATTATCCAACGTTTCGGGACTGCTGTCCCCTCTTCGGTGGAATTGCCGCTCTCCTCTAAATCATAGTTTGACACTCCCAGAAACAAAACACACAGCAACCCTTGGCGTGGCTCGTTTCAAGACAAGCGTTCGTTTATTGCACTATGATAGGTACAACACTAACTGACAGCATATAGACAATATCCACGGATGCGAAAAAACTAACTGAATACACGTCAAAACTAGCAAAAGCTAACTGAAATGGGGTTGTGGAACAACAGCTGGGTGAAAAACCTCTCCGTACGTCCACTCGCTCCTAAGAGGAAAACCCCAGGCCAAATCAGGGGGTGAGGCTAAATCGCGTGGGTGGTGGGTCGTGGGTCGTGGCGTCGTGGGTCGTGGGTCGTGGGTCGTGGGTCGTGGGTCGTGGGTCGTGGTCGTGGGTCGTGGTCGTGGGTCGTGGGTCGTGGGTCGTGGGTCGTGGGTCGTGGGTCGTGGGTCGTGGGTCGTGGGTCGTGGGTCGTGGGGTCGTGGGTCGTGGGTCGTGGGTCGTGCGTCGTGGCGTCGTGCGTCGTGCGTCGTGCGTCGTGCGTCGTGCGTCGTGCGTCGTGCGTCGTGCGTCCGTGCGTCGTGCGTCGTGCGTCGTGCGTCGTGCGTCGTGTGCGTCGTGCGTCGTGCGTCGTGCGTCGTGCGTCGTGCGTCGTGCGTCGTGCGTCGTGGCGTGCGTTCGCCGTGCGGATTCTCACTGATTAGTTCCCTTGAGGAAAACTTATTTATATTAAGTAAAACATTTTTCTTTCATGTCTGACGCACAATTTCGTTTTTTTCCCTTCATGTCTGCCGGACAATTTTGTGAAAGTGGCCTGAAAAATGAAAGTATAGAGCTCTAGAACGGGAATGTGAAAAAGCAAGGAAATTACCCACGATAAGCACACTGGCTATTAGACTGTCCCAGTAACTGGTGGAAAGGACACCCCGGGCAAATATAATTGGACACACCAAAATGTTCCAGATAATTGTTAGGAAAAGTCATAAAGTTTGGCTATGATTACTAATGCTCTTTAAGTTCGATAAATTTGAAATCAGCGCGGGGCACTTTCCCCCTGATAGCCCCCCCCCCCCCCCCCCCCCAGGCCGAAGGGCAAAGAAATCTCAGAGGCACGTTCGTTAGGGTATATTACGGAAATAACATATATTCCTGCTATTCTGCTTCTGTGAGCAGAATAACCTGAATGAAATCCAAATATTCCAGAATAAGAATAGCTCCCCAAAAGAACTCTTACTCGCATTTGTTCCAATTATTCTTATTCCGGATTGAACTCGCCCACAATGCAGCAGTGATAACTTTGTTCGCAGGCAACCAAATAAAGCAAGGAACTATATTCTTCAATACCAAATAATTTACCCGTGTACATTCACAATTCCCTCTCAAGAAAAAACGAGGCAGGGAACTTCTTCCTTTTTTGTTTCCAAACGAGAGGGCGGATGTGTGCGGGCTACAAATAATCAAATTCGTACTTTGCCGTGACCTTACTGGGAATGTTGGCCCTCCATCGTTTCTGTATGAACGTCGCTGTGCTTGGTTTATTTGTATTTATTTTGTTCTCTTAGCGTGTACAGATGAAGAAGCTCGCTTATGTAAGATGGGGCAAACATGATACCCAGCTGCTGACATCGGTGATTCTCAGAACAGAGGATGCGATGCGTGTGAGGAAATTATCAATTGTGGCTGAAATATAAAACCGATAAAAGTGGCTAATAACTATTACCACAGTCTGCTTACTTAAACTTTGTTGTTGTCAGTTATCTATAACCTTGATACATTGCTTTACCTTTTTTTTTAAAGAAGTTGGAAGGTGCCCTGTCAACTTGGTACTGTTAATATACTTTGTATTTATACTGCGATCTATGGCTCTTGTTTTTATTAAAGCGATCTATGGGACTTGCGCTACGTACATGTGTTACTTAATTACTATTAGTTAAGAGAACGGTCGTGTTATAGTATACTATTCAGCACTGCAACATTATCGCATCTTATTAAGATTGGGAAAATTCAGCTCCCAACTTCCTGGAATCTTATGCTTCACAGCTCAGTAATACCATCAACGGGCTTCTTAAATCCCCCAAAACTTACATCCGACAAAGAGCACCATTAATAGTAGCCTATCGAGACGCAATACCACCTACCGTATCTTCAAAACATGTAATTATATTTATGCCTATTGGATATAATGATAGGTGTCACTCTGAACATTATCCATCTCATCATTGTTATACTCTTAATCCTCACAAACCTACCCCCAAACCTCACTCCCCAAATCTCACTCCCAATCCCACTCCCAAATATCACTCCCAAATATCACTCCCCCAACTACTCACTCCCAAGCTCACACCCAATCACTCCCAAAGCTCAGTCCCAAACATCACTCACAAAACCTGACCCCCAAAACTTGTGACTATATAACAGTTGAACGGAAAAATATGCGATTGATCAAAAGAGATAGTTGCATCGAGTACCAGCTACACTAGTCTCGCTACCGTTTATAGGAATAATTGATTACAATCGAAACTCTCTGAACGGCACTCTTGTAAGCGGTCGGTTAGTGGGAGGACCACTGTAAAGCTGGATCAACCTCTCCAACTCTGACCCTTAAGTGAAATGGCCCCCGTTCTTAGGTGATCGAGTTAGTGCAACAACAATAACAGGCATGTAAATAGTGCTAGATTGATGTTTTTTATTTTTTTTATTTCTCGTTCCTTATTTACACTAGCTAAGTAGTGAAATGTAATATTGTATGGTTTTAGTGTACTCTACGCTACAGTAATTCATTGTATTAGTACTTAACAATGCAATGCCATTTTTAGCCGAACTAACAATACCTTCAAATAAGAATTTTATAAGCTTTTTCTCTATCTGAAATTAAAACATCTGTCAAGGTGACTAAAATGATAAGAACCCTCATTTAAAATTTGCTGTAGGATTAATCTTCAGTTGAGAGCACAAAAAATGCTGTTAAAAATGTTGAGCATACTCATGTATTTTGTAACAATGACCTCATTTAAGAATTTTCTATAATCACTCTGAAACAATTACAGTGGAACCCCATCAGTATGGTCATCTTTGAGCCACTATAAAGAAATGTTTAGAGTTAACTGTCTTGGGTTGCAAACAATAGTGGTCATACATGTGATAACAGGGTAGCCTGTTCCAGGCTCTCGGATAGTGGGGACGAAGCGAAAAGGCGAACGGCCGCGCGAAGGTAGTCTGGGAGAGAGTTTAGGCAGCGGCGGGAGAGCCTGTAAGCATTTCTTAACGACCCTTCTTCCGCCCCCTTTTGGAGTTAATTTAGATTTTAGGTGTCAAAATGTCAACCTGGCAATTAATTGGAATCGTTCTCGGATTTCTCGCGCGAGCAGTTCGCGCAAATCGATATATCCCTCAAACTGTTTCGAAATCGAAACAATTGTTGTTCAAAATCAGCCATTCAGCGCATCGCGGCCGTTGGCAGTTGAACCAACCCTGCCCCGAGCCCAAGAAAGGGTCTGCGTTGGAGGCTAGCCCCGCACAGGATTTCTGAAACTGTCTCGAACTGTCGCGCCTGTAAAAGGAAGTCATTTCAGCTGCCTTTTTCGGTTCGTTTTAAGGGAAATCTTTTCAGTCGGAAGCGAAGCGAAAGATGTATTTTATTCTGCAGTACTTCATTGGTCTATCTGAATCGTATTTGCGCTTTCACTGTTAGCGATTTTTTTCTGTTGGAAGCAAAGAAGCCAAGCGTGTTGGAAACAATTGTTTCTAAATTTGCATACTTGACAGCTCGTCCCGCATTTCGATTCTTTGGTCGTCGAGTCTGGCACCGATCATGTTGAGAAAGCTTCATTTCGGCATCACTTTTCTCGGTAGAAATTGGATGGATGAAACCCAAACTCGGTAAGGACATGGGAAAATATCTAGTTGATCAGATGCCGGTGCCCGCCGCTCTAATGTTTTATAAACACGAGCCGAGTGTGAGCAGTTTCATTGTTTTGACTGTTTCAGTGTTTAGATAGCGCGCGTAAGCGGCAAGTAAAAAAACTGATATCTCCGGTTCTATGAGGCCTAAAAAGATACTTCAAAGAGTAAAGTAATATGTTGAGGAAAGCAAAAGTCCGTGATAAAAATTACAATGATGCGCCGAGTACTCTGGAGTCATTTTTTGCGAGTGAAAGTTTTTTGTCCGCTCTATTATTGTTTTTATAAACACGACGTGACAACCGACCGAGAATCCAAGCTGTTTTACTGTTCAACTGAACCGCGCTCGCCATCTTGCTGATTGGGCATGAATGACTGCTCGCTGCCGACTTGTTGACAAACCTGGTCAAAATCAAACCAATCAGAGGGTATAGTCGAGGCTCCTGCTATACCGAAAAGTAGGTCGTATAAAAGAAATGCTTAACAGGCTCTCCCGCCGACTGCCTAAAACTCTCTTCCGGCAAGACTTCCTTCGGCCGCGCGCCGTTCGCCCTTTTCGACTTGCGTCGGCACCGCTATCCGGAGAGCCTGGAACAACAGGGTGGTTGTAAGACGTGGGTTCCCACCCATAACATTAATTATTGTTATTGGTAAAATTAATCAACGCATGCTAACTTAAGAGGAGTACCTAATGTTGGTGATTTCTGGCATTATCTAGTTTATTATTATTAATATCTCAATCACTGTTATCTGCATTTCTGGCCTTCTGATTGGCCGTCCTTGCGCCCAATCGTTATCAGCTCATAACACGGATTCTGCCAAATATGGTAGCTCATAACACCCGCGAGAATTCAATTTAGCCGCCGACCAGCCAACGAAAAGTTTTGCGAAGGTTTCGCGAAAATGGCGGGGCGAAAAATAGATTTAAAGAACTATCGGCCGTTGATAATACAAGAGCTGCTTAGACAATGCCATCCCCAATTCCACAAAAAGAGCTACACAGTTCGGGATGAAAACTATTTAATGGTACAGTATCTTCTGAAAGTTATTACGAAATTGTGAAGACAAGGCCAATGGAAGGCAGTGAAGTTTGAAACAACAAATTAATCTTTCTGGCACAATGTTTACAATTCACATTTTTATTTACGCTTTTTTTAGAGTGGCTTGCCAGTCCTGGCGGCAGTAAGTTTACAAAACGCAATTGAAGAAATGTTTCCATAAAAGAAGAGCTAAATGCATGTCTCGAAGTGTTTTTAATACCTCCGTGAGGAAGGCAAGACGGCAGCTACTACAAACACAACCTCCATAAAATCGATCCGTGCCGCCATCGACACGATTTCTCCGTTGGTCACGCACTCAATGCAAACCTTTTTCGCATCATTGCGACCCTGCTTTTACTCGAGCCCAACAAAGTCCTTGATGCGTTTTGTAAAAACCTTGATTACGAAAGTCTGAGCGAAAATAGCAGGGTGTTATCCACAAAAGAGCCATAT
>MU827349.1:253451-383609 GCA_029204205.1 Desmophyllum pertusum
AACACACTTCCTAGGTTTCCGTACCATGCTGCTTCTCCTTCCTTGTCCACGATGGCTCTTCTGATCACAAGTGCTTTCTCGTGATATTCCTTAGCCTTTAGATATTCACCGAGAGATTGAAACACAGTTCCAAGGTTTCCATAATCTGCTGCTTCTCCTTTCTTGTCCCCGATGGCTCTTCTGATCACAAGTGCTTTCTCGTGATATTCCTTAGCCTTTAGATATTCACCGAGAGATTGAAACACAGTTCCTAGGTTTCCAGTAATCTGCTGCTTCTCCTTTCTTGTCCCCGATGGCTCTTCTGATAACAAGTGCTGTCTCGTGATATTCCTTAGCACTTTAGATATTCACCGAGAGATTGAAACACATATCCTAGGTTTTCCGTAACATGAAGCTTTCTCCTTTCTGTCCCCGATGGTTTTTGTAATCGCAAGTGCTTTTCTCAAGATATTCCTTAGCCTTTAGATATTCACCGAGAAATTGAAACACAGTTCCTAGGTTTCCGTAATCTGTTGCTTCTCCTTTCTTGTCCCCGATCGCTCTTCTGATATCAAGTGCCTTCTCGTAATATTCCTTAGCCTTTAGATATTCACCGAGAGATTTAAACACAGTTCCTAGGTTTCCGTAATCTGTTGCTTCTCCTTCCTTGTCCTCGATGGCTATTCTGATATCAAGTGCCTTCTCGTGATATTCCTTAGCCTTTAGATATTCACCGAGAGATTGAAACACAGTTCCTAGGTTTCCGTAACATGTTGCTTCTCCTTCTTTGTCACCGATGGCTTTATTGATCGCAAGTGCTTTTCTCAAGATATTCCTCAGCTTTTAGATATTCACCGAGAGATTGAAACACATTTCCTAGGTTTCCGTAACATGAAGCTTCTCCTTTTCTGTCCCCGATGGTTTTTTTAATCGCAAGTGCTTTCTCAAGATATTCCTTAGCCTTTAGATATTCACCGAGAGATTGAAACACAGTTCCAAGGTTTCCATAATCTGCTGCTTCTCCTTCCTTGTCCCCGATGGCTCTTCTGATAACAAGTGCTGTCTCGTAATACTCCTTAGCCTTTAGATATTCACCGAGAGATTGAAACACAGTTCCTAGGTTTCCGTAATCTGCTGCTTCTCCTTTCTTGTCCCCGATGGCTCTTCTGATAACAAGTGCTGTCTCGTAATACTCCTTAGCCTTTAGATATTCACCGAGAGATTGAAACACAGTTCCAAGGTTTCCATAATCTGCTGCTTCTCCTTTCTTGTCCCCGATGGCTCTTCTGATCACAAGTGCTTTCTCGTGATATTCCTTAGCCTTTAGATATTCACCGAGAGATTGAAACACAGTTCCTATGTTTCCGTAACATGAAGCTTCTCCTTTTCTGTCCCCGATGGTTTTTTTAATCGCAAGTGCTTTCTCAAGATATTCCTTAGCCTTTAGATATTCACCGAGAGATTGAAACACAGTTCCTAGGTTTTCCGTAACATGAAGCTTCTCCTTTTCTGTCCCCGATGTTTTTTTTAATCGCAAGTGCTTTCTCAAGATATTCCTTAGCCTTTAGATATTCACCGAGAGATTGAAACACAGTTCCTAGGTTTCCATAATCTGCTGCTTCTCCTTCCTTGTCCCCGATGGCTCTTCTGATAAGAAGTGCTGTCTCGTAATACTCCTTAGCCTTTAGATATTCACCGAGAGATTGAAACACAGTTCCTAGGTTTCCGTAACATGCTGCTTTTTTTTTCTGTCCCCGATGGTTTTTTTAATTGCAAGTGCTTTCTCGTGATATTCCTTTGGCCTTTAGATATTCACCGAGAGATTGAAACACAATTCCTAGGTTTCCGTACTCTGTTGCTTCTCCTTTTTTGTTACCAGTTCTATTTCGATCGCAAGCGATTTCTCCAGATATTCTTTAGCATTGTTAAGTTCTCCAAGTGATACAGCATAGCTCCGAATTTTCCATAAACATTTGCTTCTCCCTTTCTGTCGCCAATTTTTATCAAGATATTGATTGCTTTCTCATAAAGTTCTTTTGCTTGGGGTATGTTTATTTTTACTCTTATATATTTCTGCCATTTGTATGGCAACATTGGCTCTTTCGGGGCATACGTTAAGAATTTTATTTCCGTATTGGATTGCATTTGTGTCATCAGCGATCACTGAGTACGCCCTGAACATTATATCATAGATACCACAATAAACTATTTTGGCCCATTCGTCTTGCATTCCCTGACATTTATAATTTAGTAGAGTCAAACATTCTTTACATAACTCGATGGCCTTTAGACTGCGACCTGGTGTTGAGAAGGAATCTAGCGACAAGTACGGCTATAAAGATGGCTTCCAAAACTTCACATATGTTGTACATGATGTTCTCTTCTGTAAGCCTTATAGAAAGAAATACAAACACGTTAGAAATGTTTTCGGACAGTACATAGGCTCGATTACCAGCCGCTGTTCGGGAAAATAAGCCTACGCTCCTCCCCCACGAAGGCAAAGCCTTCCCGTCCAGGAGGCATAATTTTACCATACATAATAACCTTGTTGAAAACAAGCGTATGGATTTTAAAACGTTTATAATATATTTTAGCCTGAAATCATTTTTAAATCTTCTTCATTTTAAAACTTTCAAACCTCCATAAAAAGGTCTAAAACCCCACACTTAAACATTAGTGAAATTGATAACCTTACTAATTTTATTACATTTTTTCCACTAAGAAAAGGAAAAAACTTAATTGGAATATTGGAGATACATAAACAATGTTGGCAACCAGGCATAAAATTAGGAGCTTTCCCATGATGACCAGCCGTGTTCATTCAATTATTTGGTAGTTGAAGAAATGAGTAATATTACTGAAATTCTTATATCATTCATCGTCATATATATTTTACAGTGTCGCAGTTTCTGATAATAAAAAAAACATCAACTCTGTCAGTAACAGTTCCTTTGTACTCATACACGTTCGCATTGACCTACTTTTTGAACCATATAGCATTTGAATACTGAGTTGTTCCAAGAGCTTAGAGCTTTCGGTTCAAATTAAAATCAACGAGTGCTGGCAGTGCATTATGCTCGTCCGAATGTGACAAAATATCAAGATGACCAATTTTGCATGTCAAGGTTTATTTTTATACATCAATTATTTTATATTCATGTCAAGTTTCTATATATTTATGTCGAAACAATTTATTCATTGTCAATGCATTAACTTTTGCTATATCAAGCACTTTTTTCATGGTTGTTGTAAAAATTTGTCATGTCAAGTTACGTGCACATTTTTATACATCAAGAAAGACTGGTGACGAACTTGTGATCGACCGAGAAGGAGTCTGGAAACTAGCCGTAGGTAAAACAACATGGCGGCGGGCAGCGGCATGAATTTCTTCATTCCAGTTTTTCGCAAAATATATCTTGTCTGTGTTCAGTCAATGCACCGCATGCCTGGAGGTACGTGAGAATTTGGTGATACATCAAGACAAAGCTGTATTTATCTTGTAAGGAGAAATAAGATGTTCATCACTCTTGGGAATGAAAATGCTGAGTAAATACAAGGGTATACTTACTTGAACAGACACCGACGGTACTGGTTGATCGGTTATGCTAGATCCTAGCTCTTTTCTTCTTTCCCTGAAGATCAAAATCTGCAATAATAGATAAACGGACAGTCGCAATAGTACAAGTTTCTTAAAAGTTTCACTTTCCAGAAGTAGATTAAATCTTGTCTTAAATAAAACATCAGGAGAGAGTCAAAACATGCAATAATACTGTTGTCACATTGTTAATGTTGGTTTTCACGAGCGACATACAACACACCCATTAGTATCCGCTTAGGAATGGCGAGGTCAGCAGCGACATAAGCATAAGCGCAGCACAAGCATTAGAACAACGAACGCGCTCACTCTTCGTATATTTTTCTCACTAGGAAAATCGGCTGCCTAAGCATAAGCAAAACAAAACTGTTGGTTCTTCTTGTCGTTATGCGGCAGCGATTCCTAGTGAAGACAAACTAAGAAGGATGTGTGTTCTTTTTTCTTATGTTTGTTCTTGCACTTCTATGATATCGCTGCTGTCCTCGATATTTTTAACGGCCCGCGCCGAATGCCGGATGAGAGTTGATTAGAGGTGGTTCTCATAAGAGTTTTCTTCGACTATCATCACCTTGAGCCAAACGAGAGAAAACTCTCCACGACTATCAAGGAATATTTGGTACAAATTCAGTGAGAGCACACGAGAGTCCGCCTTCATCCTCGTTTGGCCTGTGTTCTGTCGAGGCCTCTCGCTAGTGAAAACCAACCACTATTAAAGCATGGAAGTAAATGCAGTTTGTATCTACTTTCTTGTGTTTTTGCTCAAATCAGCCCTGACTGATCATTTCTTCTGCGTTGCTTTTCTTCACCAAGCGCCTGATCGTGAAACCTTCAAAATCAGACGCAATGGAAACTGAAACTGAACTTTTCTCTGAATCCCACTTCACTTTTGACAGTTAGTTCCTGTGTAATCACGTGACCTTTATGGGTGGAGGAAAGAATAATTTCAGCCACAGGCCGGCTTTGTGTGTTAGTCGATCTGTAGAGCATATGCACTCAGTCCTGTGAGACTCAAATGACACTAAGGCCTAGCAGCCATGTTGGTGTACCTAACAAAATAAGTTAATCCCTCGCAAATTAAAGCAAGGCCGGAGGCCGAGCGTGCGAGCTTTATCTGACAATGTTGCATTTAGTGCGGCCACGGAGTACGAGTAAAGCTTTATACGTGATATACCCACATTCCAAACTGGCATCTCGTGATTACAAGTCATTCATTCACTGGATCAGCTGGATAAAAGTTCTAGAATTTTCCATCGCTATATTTAGCTTTCTCTCACTTGTTTTCTGTTTCGACTTCCCTGCCTATTTTACTTATTATTCGTTTTTCACTGCGTTTAATGTTCCTCGACGAAATAGGGTTTGACTAAAGAGATTTTAAAGAGAAATAAAAATAAATTATCAGAAGCTAATATGTACAAGGCGGCTGCTTGTAATTGTGGTATAAATGACATTGTACTACGGTCTACGACTAATGACTAGTCAACAGACTACCGCAAAGTTCCGAAAGTAACGACCCCCCGAAGGTAGGGACCCTCCGAAAGTAACGACCCCCCGAACGACAGCAGCAACCCGGCCTCCGAAAGTAGCGAGACCAAGTTCTTTTTTCATTATACATATAAATATAGTTTTTCCAATCAATAGCCAAATGTATAAGTAATAATTTTCGTTCAATGTCATAACGCGATCACGGTAAGGCACTTTACAACAAGGGAAGCGATCGATTATGCCAGAAAGCATTAATGTTCTTTCATGTTGCGCGCCGGTAAAAACAAAACCCGTATTATTTTATTTAACGATTTTTGTTCCCCGAAAGAAACGACCTCTTGAAAGTACGACCCCCGAATGTAGCGAGCCCCAAAGGCTGCTAATTCCGAAAGTAACGAGGGTCGTTACTTTCGGAACTTTACTGTATGTTGCAATGTTCGCCTCGGTCCACATGTGAACAAAGAAGTTTATAAAGGACCAACAAACTGAGTGATAAACATTGTAAAGATACAAAAAGTTCAATTTCAAAAGAAAAGGAAAAAAACAAAACTTATTTGGAATGCTTTAGATAGAACAAAGATCCATGAAAAGTGTTTCCAACCAGGCATAAAATTAGGGGCTTTCCCTTGATGGCCAGCTGTGTTATTATATTATTTGGTAGTTAAAGGAATGAGTAATACTGCTGAAATTCATATATCATTCCACGCCGTCGTCAAATATATTTTATAATGTTTCAGTTTCGGATAAAAACCAACCAACCCATGCGTTCCAGTTGTACTTATCATACAAACGTTTACATTTTCCAACTGTTTGAGTCATATTTATTTGAATACAGTTGTTACTGGAGCTTAAAGTTTTTGTTTCGAAGCCAAAAATTAAAACCAAAATCAACGAGTGTTGACAGTGATGTTTATATTTATGGGATTGCGAACGCTAAATTATGTCATATCTCTCCGTCTTGCCATTTCTCTTTTAAGTTAAAGTCCCAAAGTAGTACTCAAGATATTAACTCTTTTAATTCCCATGCAGATTAAAGTATAAATTATCCTTACTGTTTGCCATACATTTATTTTACATTAGTTCTGAGAATTTGGTGATACATCAAGACAAAGCTGCATTGATCTTGTAAGGAGAAATAAAATGTTCATCGCTCTTGGGAATGAAAATGCTGAGTAAATGCAAGGGTACCACTTACTTGAACAGACACCGGCGGTACTGGTTGATCGGTTATTCTAGATTTTAGCTCTTTTCTTCTTTCCCTGAAGATCAAAATCTGCAATAATAGATAACGGACAGTCGCGATAGTACAAGTTTCTTAAAAGTTTCACTTTCCAGAAGTAGATTATGTCTGGTCTTAAATAAAACATCAGGAGAGAGTCTTATCAAAAAATGCAATAATACAGTTTTCGCATTGTTAATGTTGGTTTTCACGACCGACATACAACACACGCATAAGCATCCGCTTAGGAATAGTGAGGGCAGCAGCGACATAAGCATAAGCGCAGCACAAGCATAAGAACAACGAACGCGCTCATTCTTCGTATATTTTTCTCACTGGTAATCTTGGCTGCCTTAGCATAAGCAAACCAAAACTGTTCGTTCTCCTTGTGCTTATGCGGCAGCGATTCCTAGTGGGGACAACATAAGAAGAATGTGTGTGTTCTTTTTTTCTTATGTTTGTTCTTGTACTTATATGATTTCGCTGCTGTCCTCGCTATTTTTAACGGCCCGCGCCGAACGCAGGATGAGAGTTGCTTAGAGGTGGTTCTCATGAGAGTTTTCTTCGACTATCATCACCTTGAGCCAAACGAGAGAAAACTCTCGACGACTATCAATGAAATATTTGGTAAAAATTAAATGAGAGCAATGAGAGTCTCTCTCATCCTCGTTTGGCCTGTGTTCTGTCGAGCCCTGTCGCTAGTGAAAACCAACCACCAGGGGGGGCTAGCAGCGAGGCCTGGGACCTAGTATACATGATTGCACATTTGAGAAATTTGGCCGAGTGAGACTAAGTACTGGTTTGTTTAAAATAAACATGGCGGACGATGGCGGACATGACGTAGCGTTTGTGTTCGTTCAGAAATATTTTGGGCGATTCCACGTTCAAACATCTATGGGAACGATTCGGTCGCTGTTTAACTGAACTTTGGTCATTGTGGGGACACCATGGATGAAAATTCCACATCAAACTCCTGTAGAGGTACGTTTCTCGAATGATTGCCAGATTTCTTTACTTGTGCGATCATGTATAGCGGAAAAGCGGCAAGATCAAAGGGCGCTGCCTGCCCCCCCTGCCAACCACTATTAAAGCATGCAAGTAAATACAGTCTGTATATACCTTCTTGTGTTTCTGCTCAAATCAGCCCTGACTGATCGTTTCTTCCGCGTTGCTCTTCTTCACCAAGCGCCTGAGCGTGAAACCTTCAAAATCAGACACAATGGAAACTGAAACTGAACTTTTCTCTGAATCCCACTTCACTTTTGACAGTTTGTTCCTGTGTAATGACGTGACCTTTATGGGTGGAGGAAAGAATAACTTCAGCCACAGGCCGGCTTTGTTTGTTATTCGATCTGTAGGGCATATGCACTCAGTCCTGTGAAACTCAAATGACACTAAGACCTAGCAGCCATGTTGTTGTACCTAACAAAGTAAGTTAATTCCTCGCAAATTAAAGCATGGCCGGAGGCCGAGCGTGCGAGGTTTATCTGATAATGTTGCATTTAGTGCGGCGACGGAGTACGAGTAAAGCTTTATACGATATACCCACATTCCGAACTGGCATCCCGTGATTACAAGTCATTCAAACTGCATCAGCTTAGAATTTTCCATCGCTATATTTAGCTTTCTCTCACTTGTCTTCTGTTTCGACTTCCCTGCCTATTTTACTTATTATTCGTTTTTCACTGCGTTTAATATTCCTCGACGAAATTGGGTTCGACTAAAGAGATTTCAAAGAAAAAGAAACTATCAGAAGCTCATATGTACAAGGCGGCTGCTTGTAATTGTGTTATAAATGACATCGTACTACGGTCTACGACTCATGACTAGTAAACAGACTACCGTAAAGTTCCGAACGTAACGACCCCCCGAAGGTAACGTCAACACTTTGTGGCTGCTAATAAATCCAGAAAGTAGCGAGCACCCGAAAGTAGAGAGACCAAGTTTTTTTCATTATACATATAAATATATTTTTTTCCAATCAATAGTCAAATGTATAAGTAATAATTTTCGTTCAGTGTCATAACGTGATCACAGTAAGGCACTTTACAACAAGGGATGCGATCGATTATGCCAGAAAGCATTAAATGTTCTTTCATGTTGCGCGGTGTAAAAACAAAACCCGTATAATTTTATTTAACGATTTTTGTTCCCCGAAAGTAAAGACCCCCGAAAGTAGCGCGGAGCCCCAAAGGCTGCTAATTCCGAAAGTAACGAGGGTCGTTACTTTCGGAACTTTACGGTATGTTGCAACATTGTTAGCCTCAGTCCACATGTGAACAAAGAAGTTATAAAGGACCAACAAACTGAGTGATAAACATTGTAAAATAACGAAACGTTCAATTTCAAAAGAAAAAGAAAAACAAAACTTATTTGGAATGCTTCAGATAGAACAAAGATCCATGAAAAGTGTTACCAACCAGGCATAAAATTAGGGACTTTCCCTTGATGGCCAGCTGTATTCATTATATTATTTGGTAGTCAATGGAATGAGTAATACTGCTGAAATTCGTATATCATTCCACGCCGTCGTCAAAAATATTTTATAATGTTTCAGTTTCTGATAAAACCATCCAACCCATGCCTTCCAGTTGTACTTATCATACAAACGTTTACATTTTCCAACTGTTTGAGTCACATTTATTTGAATACAGTTGTTACTGAAGATAAAGTTTTTGTTTCGAAGCCAAACATTAAAATCAAAATCAACGAGTGTTGACAGTGATGTTTATATTTATGGGATTGCAAACGCTAACTTCTGTCATATCTCTCCGTCTCGCCATTTCTCCTTTAAGTTAAAGTCCCAAAGTAGTAGTCAAGATATTAACTCTTTTAATTCCCATGCAGATTAACGTATCAATTCTCCTGACTGATTGCCATACATTTATTTTACATTAGTTCTGTGAATTTGGTGATATATCAAGACAAAGCTGCATTGATCTTGTAAGGAGAAATAAGATGTTCATCGCTCTTGGGAGTGAAAATGCTGAGTAAATACAAGGGTACCACTTACTTGAACAGACACCGGCGGTACTGGTTGATCGGTTATGCTAGTTTTTCTCTTTACTTCTTTCCCTCAAGATTAAAATCTGCAATAATAGTTAAACGAACAGTCGTGATTGTACAAGTTTCTTAAAAGTTTCACTTTCCAGAAGTAGATTATGTCTTGTCTTAAATAAAACATCAGGAGAGAGTCTTATCAAAAAATGCAATACTACAGTTGTCACATTGTTAATATTGGTTTTTACGAGCGACATACAACACACGCATTAGTATCCGCTAAGAAATAGTGAGGGCAGCAGCGACATAAGCATAAGCGCAGCACAAGCATAAGAACAACGAACGCGCTCATTTTACGTACGTTTTTCTCACTAGGAATCTCGGCTGCCTAAGCATAAGCAAAACAAAACTGTTCGTTCTTCTTGTGCTTATGCGGCAGCGATTCCTAGTGAGGACAACATAAGAAGAATGTGTGTTCTTTTTTCTTATGTTTGTTCTTGCACTTATATGATGTCGCTGCTGTCCTCGCTATTTTTAACGCCCGCGCCGAACGCAGGATGAGAGTTGCTTAGAGGTGGTTCTCATAAGAGTTTTCTTCGACTATCATCACCTTGAGCCAAACGAGAGAAAACTCTCGACGACTCTCAAGAAATATTTGGTTAAAATTCAATGAGAGCTCATGAGAGTCTATCTCATCCTCGTTTGGCCTGTGTTCTGTCGAGCCCTGTCGCTAGTGAAAACCAACCACTACAAGCATGCCGTGCAAGTAAATACAGTTTGTATATACCTTCTTGTGTTTCTGCTCAAATCAGCCCTGACTGATCGTTTCTTCTGCGTTGCTCTTCTTTACCAAGCGCCTGAGCGTGAAACCTTCAAAATCAGACGCAATGGAAACTGAAACTGAACTTTTCTCTGAATCCCACTTCACTTTTGACAGTTAGTTCCTGTGTAATCACGTGACCTTTATGGGTGGAGGAAAGAATAACTTCAGCCACAGGCCGGCTTTGTGTGTTATTCGATCTGTAGAGCATATGCACTCAGTCCTGTGAGACTCAAATGACACTAAGACCTAGCAGCCATGTTGGTGTTCTTAACAAAATAAGTTAATTTCTCGCAAATTAAAGCAAGGCCGGAGGCCGAGCGTGCGAGGTTTATCTGATAATGTTGCATTTAGTGCGGCCACGGAGTACGAGTAAAGCTTTATACGATATACCCACATTCCGAACTGACATCCCGTGATTACAAGTCATTCAAACTGGATCAGCTGGATAAAAGTTCTAGAATTTTCCATCGCTATATTTAGCTTTCTCTCACTTGTCTTCTGTTTCGACTTCCCTGCCTATTTTACTTATTATTCGTTTTTCACTGCGTTTAATGTTCCTCGACGAAATAGGGTTTGACTCAAGAGATTTTAAAGAGAAAGAAAAATAAACTATCAGAAGCTAATATGTACATGGCGGCTGCTTGTAATTGTGGTATAAATGACATTGTACTGGTTACGGTCTACGACTCATGACTAGTCAACAGACTACCGTAAAGTTCCGAAAGTAACGACCCCCTGAAAGTAGCGACCTCCCGAAAGTAACGTCAAAACTTGTGGCTGCTAATAAATCCCGAAAGTAGCGAGCCATCCGAAGTAGCGAGCCCGAAAGTAGCGAGACCAAGTTCTTTTTTAATTATACATGTCAATATATTTTTTTCCAATCAATAGTCAAATGTATAAGTAATAATTTTCGTTCAGAGTGTCATAACGTGATCACGGTAAGGCACTTTACAACAAGGGAAGCTATCGATTATGCCAGAAAGCATTAAATGTTCTTTCATGTTGCGCGGTGTAAAAACAAAACCTGTATTATTTTAGTTAACGATTTTTGTTCCAAGAAACTGTAACGACCCCTCGAAACTGAGTAGCGAGCCCCAAAGGCTGCTAATTCCGAAAGTAGCGAGGGTCGTTACTTTCGGAACTTTACGGTATGTTGCAATGTTCGCCTCGGTCCACATGTGAACAAAGAAGTTATAAAGGACCAACAAAGCAAACTGAGTGATAAACATTGTAAAGGTACGAAACGTTCAATTTCAGAAGAAAAGGAAAAAACAAAACTTATTTGGAATGCTTTAGATTGAACAAAGATCCATGAACAATGTTACCAGCCAGGCATAAAATCAGGGGCTTTCCCTTGATGGCCAGCTGTGTTCATTATATTATTTGGTAGTTAAAGGAATGAGTAATACTGCTGAAATTCTTACATCATTCCACGCCGTCGTCAAATATATTTTATAATGTTTCAGTTTCTGATAAAACCAACCAACCCATGCGTTCCAGTTGTACTTATCATACAAACGTTTACATTTTCCAACTGTTTGAGTCATGTTTATTTGAATACAGTTGTTACTAGAGCTTAAAGTTTTTGTTTCGAAGCAAAAAATTAAAATCAAAATCAACGAGTGTTGACAGTGATGTTTCCATTTATGGGATTGCAAACGCTAAATTCTGTCTTATCTCTCCGTCTCGCCATTTCTCTTTTAAGTTAAAGTCCCAAAGTGGTACTCAAGATATTAACTATTTTAATTCCCATGCAGATTAACGTATAAATTCTCCTTACTGATTGCATACATTTATTTTACATTAGTTCAGAGAATTTAGTGATACATCAAGACAAAGCTGCATTGATCTTGTAAGGAGAAATAAGATGTTCATCGCTCTTAGGAATGAAAATGCTGAATAAATACAAGGGTACCACTTACTTGAACAGACACCGGCGGTACTTTTGATCGGTTTTGCCAGTTTGTAGCTTTTTTCTTCTTTCCCTAAAGATCAAAATCTGCAATAATAGATAAACGGACAGTCGCGATAGTACAAGTTTCTTAAAAGTTTCACTTTCCAGAAGTAGATTCATCTTAAATAAAACATCAGGAGAGAGTCTTAAAAACATGCAATACTGTTGTCACATTGTTAATGTTGGTTTTCACGAGCGACATACAACACGCGCATAAGCATACGCTTAGGAATAGTGAGGGCAGCAGCGACATAAGCATAAGCGCAGCACAAGCATAAGAACAACGAACGCGCTCATTCTTCGTATATTTTTCTCACTAGGAATCTTGGCTACCTAAGCATAAGCAAAACAAAACTGTTCGTTCTTCTTGTGCTTATGCGACAGCGATTCCTAGTGAGGACAACATAAGAAGAATGTGTGTTCTTTTTTCTTATGTTTGTTCTTGCACTTATATGATTTCGCTGCTGTCCTCGCTATTTTTAACGGCCCGCGCCGAACGCAGGATGAGAGTTGCTTAGAGGTGGTCATAAGAGTCTTCTTCGACTATCATCACCTTCAGCCAAACGAGAGAAAACTCTCGACGACTATCAAGAAATATTTGGTACAAATTCAATGAGAGCACATGAGAGTCTCTCTCATCCTCGTTTGGCCTGTGTTCTGTCGAGCCCTGTCGCTAGTGAAAACCAACCACTATTAAAGCATCAAGTAAATACAGTTTGTATATACCTACTGGTGTTTCTGCTCAAATCAGCCCTGACTGATCGTTTCTTCTGCGTTGCTCTTCTTCACCAAGCGCCTGAGCGTGAAACCTTCAAAATCAGACGCAATGGAAACTGAAACTGAACTTTTCTCTGAATCCCACTTCACTTTTGACAGTTAGTTCCTGTGTAATCACGTGACCTTTATGGGTGGAGGAAAGAATAACTTCAGCCACAGGCCGGCTTTGTGTGTTATTCGATCTGTAGAGCATATGCACTCAGTCCTGTGAGACTCCATGACACTAAGACCTAGCAGCCATGTTGGTGTACCTAACAAAATAAGTTAATTCCTCGCAAATTAAAGCAAGGCCGGAGGCCGAGCGTGCGAGGTTGATCTGATAATGTTGTATTTAGTGCGGCCACGGAGTACGAGTAAAGCTTTATACGATATACCCACATTCCGAACTGGCATCCCGTGATTACAAGTCATTCAAACTGGATCAGCTGGATAAAAGTTCTAGAATTTTCCATCGCTATATTTAGCTTTCTCTCACTTGTCTTCTGTTTCGACTTCCCTGCCTATTTTACTTATTATTCGTTTTTCGCTGCGTTTAATGTTCCTTAAAATGTATAAGAAATAGGGTTTGACCCAAGAGATTTTGAAGAGAAGAAAAAAAAACTATCAGAAGGTAATATGAACATGCTTGTAATTGTGGTATAAATGACATTGTACTGGTTACGGTCTACGACTCATGACTAGTCAACAGACCGTCTGTAGCAATGTTCGCCTCGGTCCACATGTGAATAAAGAAAAATTATTAGGACCAAAAAATTGAGTGATAAACATTGTAAATATACGAAACATTTAATTTCAGAAGAAAAGGAAAACAAATTATTTTGGAATGCTTCAGATCGAACAAAGAGCCATGAAAAATGTTACCAACTAGGCATAAAATTAGGGACTTTCCCTTGATGGCCAGCTGTGTTCATTATATTATTGTAGTTAAGGAATGAGTAATACTGCTGAAATTCGTATATCATTCCACGCCGTCGTCAAATATATTTTATAATGTTTCAGTTTCTGATAAAACCCAACCCATGCGTTCCAGTTGTACTTATCATACAAACGTTCACATTTCCCAACTGTTTGAGTCATATTTATTTGAATACAGTTGTTTCTAGAGGTTAAAGTTTTTGTTTCAAAGCCAAAAATTAAAATCAAAATCAACGAGTGTTGACAGTGATGTTTCTATTTATGGGATTGCAAACGCTAAATTCTGTCATATCTCTCCGTCTCGCCATTTCTCTTTTAAGTTAAAGTCCCAAAGTAGTACTCAAGATATTAACTATTTTAATTCCCATGCAGATTAACGTATAAATTCTCCTTACTGTTGCCATACATTTATTTTACATTAGTTCTGAGAATTTGGTGATACATCAAGACAAAGCTGCATTGATCTTTTAAGGAGAAATAAGATGTTCATCGCTCTTGGGAATGAAAATGCTGAGTAAATACAAGGGTACCACTTACTTGAACAGACACCGGCGGTACTGGTTGATCGGTTCTGCTAGTTTTTAGCTCTTTTCTTCTTTCCCTAAAGATCAAAATCTGCAATAATGGATAAACGGACAGTCGCGATAGTACAAGTTTCTTAAAAAGTTTCACTTTCCAGAAGTAGATTCATCTTAAATAAAACATCAGGAGAGAGCCTTGTTAAAAAAATACAAAACTGTTGTCACATTGTTAATGTTGGTTTTCACGAGCGACATAAACACACGCATTAGCATCCGCTTAGGAATAGCGAGGGCAGAAGCGACATAAGCATAAGCGCAGCACAAGCATAAGAACAACGAACGCGCTCATTCTTCGTATATTTTTCTCACTAGGAATCTCGGCTGCCTAAGCATAAGCAAAACAAAACTGTTCATTTTTCTTGTGCTTATGCGGCAGCGAAGTGAGGACAACATAAGAAAAATGTGTGTTCTTTTTTCTTATGTTTGTTCTTGCACTTATATGATTTCGCTGTTGTCCTCGCTATTTTTAACGGCCCGCGCCGAACGCATGATGAGAGTTGCTTAGAGGAGGTTCTCATAAGAGTTTTCTTCAGACTATCATCACCTTGAGCCAAACGAGAGAAAACTCTCGACGACTATCAAGAAATATTTGGTACAAATTCAATGAGAGCACATGAGAGTCTCTCTCATCCTCGTTTGGCCTGTGTTCTGTCGAGCCCTGTCACTAGTGAAAACCAACCACTATTAAAGCCGTGCAAGTAAATACAGTTTGTATATACCTTTTTGTGTTTCTGCTCAAATCAGCCCTGACTGATCGTTTCTTCTGCGTTGCTCTTCTTCACCAAGCGCCTGAGCGTGAAACCTTCAAAACGAGACGCAATGGAAACTGAAACTGAACTTTCTCTGAATCCCACTTCACTTTTGACAGTTAGTTCCTGTGTAATCACGTGACCTTTATGGGTGGAGGAAAGAATAACTTCAGCCACAGGCCGGCTTTGTGTGTTATTCGATCTGTAGAGCATATGCACTCAGTCCTGTGAGACTCAAATGACACTAAGACCTAGCAGCCATGTTGGTGTACCTTAACAAAATTAGTTAATTCCTCG
The DNA here is from genome assembly GCA_029204205.1 of Desmophyllum pertusum. Classification (NCBI taxonomy): domain Eukaryota; kingdom Metazoa; phylum Cnidaria; class Anthozoa; order Scleractinia; family Caryophylliidae; genus Desmophyllum; species Desmophyllum pertusum. The sequence goes on from MU827349.1 coordinate 268,823, forward strand.
CAAATTAAAGCAAGGTCGGAGGTCGAGCGTGCGAGGTTTATCTGATAATGTTGCATTTAGTGCGGCCACGGAGTACGAGTAAAGCTTTATACGATATACCCACATTCCGAACTGGCATCCCGTGATTACAAGTCATTCAAACTGGATCAGCTGGATAAATAAGTTCTAGAATTTTCCATCGCTATATTTAGCTTTCTCTCACTTGTCTTCTGTTTCGACTTCCCTGCCTATTTTACTTATTATTCGTTTTTCTCTGCGTTTAATGTTCCTCGACGAAATAGGGTTTGACTCAATAGATTTTAAAGAGAGATACAAATAAACTATCAGAAGCTAATATGTACATGGCGGCTGCTTGTAATTGTGGTATAAATGACATTGTACTGCTGGTTACGGTCTACAACTCATGACTAGTCAACAGACTACCGTAAAGTTTCCGAAAGTAACGACCCCACGAAAGTAGCGACCCTCCGAAAGTAACGTCAAAACTTTGTGGCTGCTAATAAATCCCGAAAGTAGCGAGCCATCCGAAAGTAGCGAGTCCCGAACGTAGCGAGACCAAGTTTTTTTTTAATTATACATATAAATATATTTTGTTCCAATCAATAGTCAAATTTATAAGTAATAATCTTCGTAGAGTGTCATAACGTGATCACGGTAAGGGACTTTACAATAAGGGAAGCTATCGATTATGCCAGAAAGCATTAAATGTTCTTTAATGTTGCGCGGTGTTAGTGGTGTAAAAACAAAACCCGTATAATTTTAGTTAACGATTTTTGTTCCAAGAAAGTAACGACCCCTCGAAAGTAACGACCCCCCGAATGTAGCGAGCCCCAAAGGCTGTTGAACTTTACGGTATGTTGCAATGTTCGCCTCGGTCCACATGTGAACAAAGAAGTTATAAAGGACCAACAAAGCAAACTGAGTGATAAACATTGTAAAGGTACGAAACGTTCAATTTCAGAAGAAAAGGAAAAAAACACTTATTTGGAATGCTTCAGATTGAACAAAGATCCATGAACAATGTTACCAGCCAGGCATAAAATTAGGGGCTTTCCCTTGATGGCCAGCTGTGTTCATTATATTATTTGGTATAGTAAAAGGAATGAGTAATACTGCTGAAATTATATCATTCCACGCCGTCGTCAAATATATTTTATATTTTTTCAGTTTCTAGCTGATAAAACCAACCAACCCATGCGTTCCAGTTGTACTTATCATACAAACGTTCACATTTTCCAACTGTTTGAGTCATGTTTATTTGAATACAGTTGTTACTAGAGCTTAAAGTTTTTGTTTCGAAGCAAAAAATTAAAATCAAAATCAACGAGTGTTGACAGTGATGTTTCCATTTATGGGATTGTAAACGCTAAATTCTGTCATATCTCTCCGTCTCGCCATTTCTCTTTTAAGTTAAAGTCCCAAAGTAGTACTCAAGATATTAACTCTTTTAATTCCCATGCAGATTAACGTATACATTCTCCTTACTGATTGCATACATTTATTTTACATTAGTTCTGAGAATTTGGTGATACATCAAGACAAAGCTGCATTGATCTTGTAAGGAGAAATAAGATGTTCATCGCTCTTGCGAATGAAAATGCTGAGTAAATACAAGGGTACCACTTACTTGAACAGACACCGGCGGTACTGGTTGATCGGTTATGCTAGTTTTTAGCTCTTTTCTTCTTTCCTGAAGATCAAAATCTGCAATAATAGATAAACGGACAGTCGCGATAGTACAAGTTTCTTAAAAGTTTCACTTGCCAGAAGTAGATTATGTCTTGACTTAAATAAAACATCAGGAGAGAGTCTTATCAAAAAATGCAATACTGTTGTCACATTGTTAATGTTGGTTTTCACGAGCGACATACAACACACGCATAAGCATACGCTTAGGAATAGCGAGGGCAGCAGCGACATAAGCATAAGCGCAGCACAAGCATAAGAACAACGAACGCGCTCATTCTTCGTATATTTTTCTCACTAGGAATCTCGGCTTCCTAAGCATAAGCAAAACAAAACTGTTCGTTCTTCTTGTGCTTATGCGGCAGCGATTCCTAGTGAGGACAACATAAGAAGAATGTGTGTTCTTTTTTCTTATGTTTGTTCTTGCACTTATATGATGTCGCTGCTGTCCTCGCTATTTTTAACGGCCCGCGCCGAACGCAGGATGAGAGTTGCTTAGAGGTGGTTCTCATAAGAGTTTTCTTCGACTATCATCACCTTGAGCCAAACGAGAGAAAACTCTCGACGACTATCAAGAAATATTTGGTACAAATTCAATGAGAGCACATGAGAGTCTCTCTCATCCTCGTTTGGCCTGTGTTCTGTCGAGCCCTGTCGCTAGTGAAAACCAACCACTATTAAAGCATGCAAGTAAATACAGTTTGTATATACCTTCTTGTGTTTCTGCTCAAATCAGCCCTGACTGATCGTTTCTTCTGCGTTGCTCTTTTTCACCAAGCGCCTGAGCGTGAATCCTTCAAAATCAGACGCAATGGAAACTGAAACTGAACTTTTCTCTGAATCCCACTTCACTTTGACAGTTAGTTCCTGTGTAATCACGTGACCTTTATGGGTGGAGGAAAGAATAACTTCAGCCACAGGCCGGCTTTGTGTGTTATTCGATCTGTAGAGCATATGCACTCAGTCCTGTGAGACTCAAATGACACTAAGACCTAGCAGCCATGTTGGTGTACCTAACAAAATAAGTTAATTCCTCGCAAATTAAAGCAAGGCCGGAGGCCGAGCGTGCGAGCTTATCTGATAATGTTGCATTTAGTGCGGCCACGGAGTACGAGTAAAGCTTTATACGATATACCCACATTCCGAACTGGCATCCCGTGATTACAAGTCATTCAAACTGGATCAGCTGGATAAAAGTTCTAGAATTTTCCATCGCTATATTTAGCTTTCTCTCACTTGTCTTCTGTTTCGACTTCCCTGCCTATTTTACTTATTATTCGTTTTTCACTGCGTTTAATGTTCCTTAAAATGTATAGAAATAGGGTTTGACTAAAGAGATTTTAAAGAGAAATAAAAATAAAATTATCAGAAGCTAATATGTACAAGGCGGCTGCTTGTAATTGTGGTATAAATGACATTGTACTTACGGTCTACGACTCATGACTAGTCAACAGACTACCGCAAAGTTCCGAACGTGACGACCCCCGAAGGGTAACGTCAACACTTTGTGGCTGTAATAATCCAGAAAGTAGCGAGCACCCGAAAGTAGAGGAGACCAAGTTTTTTTTCATTATACATATAAATATATTTTTTTCCAATCAATAGTCAAATGTATAAGTAATAATTTTCGTTCAGTGTCATAACGTGATCATAGTAAGTCACTTTACAACAAGGGAAGCGATCGATTATGCCAGAAAGCATTAATGTTCTTTCATGTTGCATGTTGCGCGGTGAAAAAACGAAACCCGTATAATTTTTATTTAACGATTTTTGTTCCCGAAAAGTAACGACCCCCCGAATGTAGCGCGGAGCCCCAAAGGCTGCTAATTCCGAAAGTAACGAGAGTCGTTACTTTCGGAACTTTACTGTATGTTGCAATGTTCGCCTCGGTCCACATGTGAACAAAGAAGTTATAAAGGACCAACAAACTGAGTGATAAACATTGTAAAGATACAAAACGTTCAATTTCAAAAGAAAAGGAAAAAAACAAAACTTATTTGGCATGCTTCAGATTGAACAAAGATCCATGAAAAGTGTTACCAACCAGGCATAAAATTAGGGGCTTTCCCTTGATGGCCAGCTGTGTTCATTATATTATTTGGTAGTTAAAGGAATGAGTAATACTGCTGAAATTCGTATATCATTCCACGCCGTCGTCAAATATATTTTATAATGTTTCAGTTTCTGATAAAACCAACCAACCCATGCGTTCCAGTTGTACTTATCATACAAACGTTTACATTTTCCAACTGTTTGAGTCATATTTATTTGAATACAGTTGTTACTGGAGCTTAAAGTTTTTGTTTCGAAGCAAAAAATTAAAGTCAAAATCAACGAGTGTTGACAGTGATGTTTATATTTATGGGATTGCAAACGCTAAATTCTGTCATATCTCCCATTTATACTCCTGGGTGGAGAGAGGCACCCTTGAAGTTAAATGTCTTGCCCATGAACACACACAACACAACACATGTCGTCTCCGGCCAACACTCGGACCCAGACTGCTCGATCCGGGCATCGCGCTATAACCATTCGTCTCCGCGTCTCCCACATTAGTTCATTTTAGCGTCCGTTTTAATTGTATAGAAATAATTTCAAGATGGTGGGATCGAAAATGGCGGATTTTATGACGTCTTATCCGTCCCAAGGCCCACGAACTCCTAAAAAATCCCGCAGGCAGACTTGGCTTAAATCGGGCAAATATATACGCTCGAGCAAGCTGATAATATAAGGCATAATAGTAAGCCAGGTGTGATGTTGAGTTTCCATAGAGTTTTTGAATTAAAGAAATTAAAACAATGCAAACAATGCAGATGGTCAATTCATTACTTTTGAATGCAGAGGACCACGGCAACGTAGAAATAAAACCCTTGGCTAGCGTGTGTTTTTTTGTCGGATATCTTACTTTTAGAAAATAAAAATTATAGCTTGGACCTTATCAGGCCGACACGTCCTGCTACTCGACCAAAATATCGGCCAATAAATCTGTCCTTTTGGCGTAGTGTCAGCCTTGCAATCAATTTGTTTAATTAAAGTACCCTCACTTGCTCTATACTAAATATTATAGTTAAGACAGCAGGAATTTGTTGCCATTATGAAACTCAATCTGCTGAGTTTTCCATTAATTTTTATGGTCCAATCCATTATTGGTGGACAAAACGTCATCAAAGTAAAAACACTCATTCTTCATTTGTAGATTAACTTTACGCTAAATAAACCTAAACAATATTCTAAAACATATATATAAAGAAGAAAGGCAGCTGTCGTTTTGTATTTTGTATAACTGACGACCATTCTAAACTGTGTTCTCAATGCTCCATTAATGTTCAACATCCATTATTGGCAACATTTTGGTGCTAGCTGCCATGTTGACAACTCCTTCGCTTTGTTCACCGTCCATAATGTTTCTTTGCAGTTTGGCTTTGTCAGACCTTCTAGTTGGCCTTGTCGTTACAACCGGTTTATATCGCTAATGAACTCAACCAAAATCGATTTGCTGTACAAGATAAAGAACGCCAAGACCTTCGCTGCTTGTGGTGTTTCCCTCCTTACAATGGCAGCCATAAGTGTGGATCGGTTCTTGGCTCTTCATTATCACATGCGATATCCGAATTTTGATGACCACTCGTCGCGCTATATATACCTCAGCAACTCTTTGGCTCATTAGTTTCTTGTTTTCCTTCGCTATTTTTTGGGTACAAGTATATTTATTTCCTTGGCATGGCTGTTGGTATTGCAAATTTGCCTCTTAATTTCTACTGTATATTATATTATATAGTTGGAAAACCAGAGGGGGGGGCATAAAGTAAAATCAAAGCAAGGAGAGGGGGGGGGGGGCCCTCTAGGTAAAATAAGTCACTCAAGAGAGGGGGGGGGCTTAACATTTTATTTCAAGTACATATTACATTGGTAATCCATACCTATTTATAAGGTGGGGACAAAAATTTTCCGGCCCTTCGGCTAGCTGGCCTTCACCGGACCTGAAAATAACACACATGCTCTTTTCCTTCTGCTATGGTTCTGTTGAACATTACTACGGAGGTGATGTTTGTTCCAGACGCGGATGTCCAACAATTGAACATGCTTCTTTCTGTTATAAGATTTTAATCCAACAGGTGGTGTAGAGAAAATGTAGCGTACTGGTATAAAGGTGTGTGTATGCTGTGAGGGGGTGGCGGGCGGGGGGGGGGGGGTGGGGGGGGGGGGTCGTACATAATTTCTGACTGATTGAGGGGGGGGGGCAATAACTAAATTCACTCCTTTAGGAGGGGGGGTATTACCTAATATTTGGCTACATGAAGCCCATTTTCCAACCCCCCCCCCCCCCCTCCTGATAATTATTGCACAGTCCCTTATCGTTGTTTTATCCGTAACAAATTAAGGCTTGCCTTATCAGCCGAAGTCTTCTGCTGATTATATTGTGTTAAATTAATTGGTGAACGAGTATTTCGGGTCATCAATATTTTATTTTCTCGGCTTGGGCTGTGTATGTTTTTTTTGTTGTTTTTTTTTGTTTTTCATATTTTCTTAATTACTTTCCACGAGTCATTCTACCAGTGGCACAGTGCTGGTCAACTTTTAACACGTTTTGTTGTTCAGATTGTGTTTGTTCGTTAGTGTCAAGTAGGTGGTAAATTGTAATTGTTCTACTAGAGAGTGTCGAAATCTTCCAAAGCCTTATTTTCATATGTCCGGAAAATCCCAGACCTCTGGGATTTGTTATTTCTCCCGACCGTCCCAGCCATTCTCGACTTATGAAAACACGACGAGGTAGATGTCTCCCATTGTCTCCCTGAGCCGGGAATGTCTGGAACGGTGAAATGTGGAAATGCTGATGAAACACTGTCTTGAGTGTTTAATATATCTTCTCAATCAAAAACTGAGGAGTAAATGTTTCAACTTGATGAATTATTAATGATCGGTTTGTTTTAACATTCAAAAGAGCTTGCTTTTGCCAGCCCTTCAGTTTCCGTAGAAAACATTCTAAAGTAGTGGGAGTTTGAAAGGTGCAGAACTATGCTTTTATATCGTCCTTTAGATCTTGTTGTATTTAAATATAGATTCGGATTCAAGAAAATCTCTTTAAACATACATTTTCCACTAAAAATATGCCTTAATTCCTGATTTTAAAATGCAGGGATAATCGACGTCCACTCGGACACTTATTTATTACTTTCCATAGGACATAATCATCAATCAACAACCATTCAACCATCTTCCAACGGACAGCAGGCTAATTTCATGCTGATGCAAAGCTTTTTTAAAAATATATTTCCATGCAGATATCATATTGAAGAATGGCACTTGTCGAGCTGTCTATATTACTGAACTAATTGACCGAACACTCAACAAACATTTTCAAAACTCAAGAGACGTCTGCGTGTGAAGATGGCCAACTCCTCACGAAGGGGCAATAGCTCTTATCCTGAAACTAGTGTCATCATACACTGTGTCCTCGATGCACCATTGATCCTTACATCCATTATTGGCAACACCTTGGTGCTAGCTGCCATGTTGAGAATTCCTTCGCTTTGTTCGCCGTCCATAATGTTTCTTTGCAGTTTGGCTCTTTCAGACCTTCTGTTGGCCTTGTCGTACAACCGGTTTATATCGCTAATGAACTCACCAAAATTGATTTGCTGTACAAGATAAAGAAACGCCACGACCTTCGCTGCTTGTGGTGTTTCCCTCCTTACAATGGCAGCCATAAGTGTTGATCGGTTCTTGGCTCTTCATTATCACATGCGATATCCGAATTTGATGACCACTCGTCGCGCTATATATACCTCAGCAACTCTTTGGCTCATTAGCTTCTTGTTTTCCTTCGCTATTTTTGGGTACAAGTATATTTATTTCCTTGGCATGGCTGTTGGTATTGCAATTTGCCTCTTAATTTCTACTGTATATTATTTCAGAATTTATCGGATTGTCCGCCAGCATCAGTTACAGATTCACGCTCAACAACAGGCTGTGGAAAGTTTTAATATTGAAAATAATCAGAATGTATTACGTTCGAAGAAGAGCGCCATCAACACTTTTATATATTACATAGCAATGCTTCTGTGTTATACACCGTTGTTTATTTCTTTGTTAATTTTAGTTATTTATCCTGATCATTGGACAATAGAGTGGAGGCTAGCAGATACAGTTTCGTTCATGAAACTCGTCCATCAACCCATGTTTGTATTGTTGGCGTCAACGAGAGCTTCGATCAGCAGTTGTAAAAACAGCAAGGCAGATTTCATGTAAACAGACAGAAGAAAACTAAACACAAGAGGGTAAGCCCCAGTTTGGATGATGCATCTGCCACAAACAATGTTCAATCATTTCTGTCGATAAAATTCCACGCCAGAAACGACGTCCTTACCTGTGTTGAAGCGACGCCAGAACCCGAAGCACAACGTGAAAAGACCAGCAGTCCTATCCTGCCAAGACCAACTCGTGTTAAGCCATTAGCACGAACATTTGAGGACTACGTTATGACTTGACTTGACCCTGTTTAGAACTGTTTAATGCCTGGTTTCCATATATCGGTAAAATCCCAGACCATCGGATATTTTTTATTTCCCGACCGTCCCAGGCTTTCCATGCGGCAGGGAGACAAAGGGAGACATCTGCCTCGTCGTGTTTTCATAAGTCGGGAATGTCTGGGACGGTCGGGAAATACCACAATCCCCGATGATCTGGGATTTTCCCGACATATGAAAACCAGGATTAAGACTTGGAAATTGTTAGCTTACTGGCTAGCAGTATAATTGAACTCAGTGTATGGTTATGTAAATTTGCCCATGCCTGGAAGATGCTTGTGTAGCTGATTAAATCAGTGTTTTAAAATATATTTCGAAATCTAAACTGAATAATTTTCAGCTTAAAATGACCCGTAGATGTTTCCAAATCATTTAGAAAATAATTTGTTGCAATGTTGTAATCTGTGGACTTACTTTAATAGATCGACAACATTAAAATGACAATTTAACATTGTATCAAGGACATTTGTTCCACTTTTTCACAAAAATATATCTGGCTGGCGGCCATTTCGAAAAATGCCTCCCCTCCCACCTCTTCCTCGACAAAGCCCATATGTAGATTGTCTATAATCCTTAAAATGTTACCGACGATTCCCAGTAGTGTACCAAGTTCATGGTTTTATCATAAGGTCCATAATTTGCTGCCAAATTATCTCTAAGGGACTGTGCAATAATTATCAGGAGGGGGGGGGGGGGGGGGGGGGGGGGGATTGGAAAATGGGCTTCATGTAGGAAAATATTAGGTAATACCCCCTCCTAAAGGAGTGAATTTAGTTTATTGCCCCCCTCTATAATCAGTCAGAAATTATGTACGACCCCCCCCCCCCCCACCCCACCTCACAGTATACACACACCTTTATACAAGTACCCTGCATTTTCTCTACACGCACCTGGGGATTAAAATCTTATAACAGAAAGAAGAGCTAGTTCCTACTACATGTTTAATTGTTGGAAAATTTTTCGATCCCCACCTTATAAGTAGGTATGGATTCGCCAATGTAATATGTACTTGAAGTAAAATGTTAAGCCCCCCCTCTCTTGAGTGACTTATTTTACCTTGAGCCCACCCTCTCCTTGCTTTGATTTTACTTTATGTCCCCCCCCCTCTGGTTTTCCACCCCCCCCCCCCCCCCCCTCCCCCCCCCGCCGCATGTTGAGAACGTGGGCGGGAGGATGGGATATGGTTCTCATTCCCAAGTCTCTGGAGAAGTCGCTCGTGACGTTCAGAGGACATCATTTCATAAACAGTCAAGAGAACGGAATTAATGAAAAATGGCAGGTGAATATGAAAATAAATTGTTCAAAAACTTGCCACCACAACCAGAAACGATATATTTAGCCATGCAAAAATGAGGCTGAACAATTTAACTGGCTTTTGGAATAAATGACTTGCTCTTGGCGAATGATTTAGACATCCATTCTGGCTGAATGTGTTAAATTTACAGCACAACCTATTCGGCATTTAATAGCTGCTATTATTAATAATATATTGTCATTCGCCGAGCAAGACATTATCATCATTAAACATTAATACGAGGCACCCCGTCTTCTAGCTTTATTTTGCGTGCATAATTGCCTAACTTCTGTTCCCTTAAAAAAACACTGTAAATTAATAGATCGCTCAAATTTAAAACGTTTTTATCCTCTGTGACTTTGTGGGCAACACATATTCAGTACAAGAAGTCTCCCTTGCCGGATTTATAATGAAGGATGATCAACAATCGAAACTTAAAGCTTATGGAAGCATATTGTATATCGGCCTCTTTGAGCCATCAATTAACAATCATTTAACCATCATCTACGACAGACAGTAGGCTAATTTCATGCTAATGCAAAACTTAAATATATTTTTCAAGAAATCATATTGAAGAATAGCATATTTGTCGAGCTGCGTATATTCTTGATCTATTTAACCAACATTTACTACAGACTTTCAAAGTGACGGGGTGTAAAGATGGTAAACGAAACAGCAACAAGTTATTCAGGCAGTAGAGACAGTAATCCTGGTCCTGAAACTATTGTCATCATAAACTGTGTTCTCAATGCAGTATTGATTTTCACATCAATTATTGGTAACACTCTGGTGCTAGCTGCCATATTGAGAACTCCTTCGCTTCGTTCACCGTCCGTCATTTTGCTCTGCAGTTTGGCTGTGTCAGACCTTCTTGTTGGAATTGTCGTACAACCGTTTTACATTACTTATGAACTAACGAAAAACGGTTCGCTGTACACACCATGGCTGTACAAGGCAATGACTACAATGGCTTTTTCGGCCGTTGGTGTCTCGCTCCTTACAATGACAGCCATAAGTGTGGATCGGTTCATGGCTCTTCGTTATCACATGCGATATCCGGAGTTGATGACCACACGTCGGGCTATGTATACCTTAGGAACTATTTGGTTCATTAGCTTCTTGTTATCTTTCTTAACTTTTTGGAACATGGATGCTTATTATCTTGCTATATCTTTTAGTATTGCGATTTTAAACTTACTTTCCGTTGTTTGTTACATTAAAATTTTCAAGATTGTTCGTCAGCATCAGTTACAGATTCACGCTCAACAACAGGCTGTGGCAAGTTTTAATACTGACAATAATCAGAACATATTGCGATCGAGGAAAAGTGCCCTAAACACTTTTATATATTACATCGTGATGATTCTGTGTTATACACCGTTGTTTATTGTCATGATAATTTTAGGTATTACCGACATTCACGTGCCGAACGCATGGAACTTAACAGATACTCTTGCATTTATGAACTCGTCTATCAATACCATTTTGTATTGCTGGCTGGCGTCTCCCCGAGCTTCGAACTGCAGTTGTAAAGACAGTAAGAAAGATGTTATGCAAACAAACAGAACAAAACTAGGTAACTTAGGGTTTTATCCGATACAAGTCGATCGCCTCAGTAGAAGAAACTATAAAATATATGTAATAAACTTGTTCTTGTGTAAGAGAGTTGTTATAGTGTTGATGATGCAAAGAGCTCCATTGCAATACACCTTTGCCCTTCAAGAACACATAGTAATTTTTATTGGCGCCAACGTGTGATCAAGTTAACGAAAAAAAAAATCATTTCGCCATTTTGAAAGTTCGTTAAGGATATTAGCATCACCATTCCTTAATGTGAATGAGTATTTGTTAGCGTCGCTCTGTTCGAACTTCTTTTACTGCGATCTCGGTTTTAAGATACGCTGCATGTTTGTTTGCATATTGAAATCATTGCGCATATTTTGGGACCATTACGGTGTTCATGAATTCGTCCATCTCGAACGTACTTGCTGTAGACCTGTTAACGCCTAACGTACATTTGTATCTGCAACCAAAACCTACATGTATACGCCTTGCTATTCTTTCATGATGCTCTGGTGCCATACTATTGGAAAGTGATAGAGGAATTCTCAAAAAAACGGGATAACCAAATGAATATTATTTTTCCGCCTAGTTAAGGTGTGTTTTTGGCTCGCCTCAAAGCTTAACTACTCCATTTACTGCAATTCATATAAGCCCATGATACGTCAGTCACTCAGTGGAAGGCATACTGTCCCACGCATTAACTTTGTTTTTAACCAAGACTCTTGATTAAAAACAAAGTTAATGCGTGTGACAGTATGCCTTCCACTGAGTGACTCATGATGAATTCCAAGCAGTGGGGGGGGGGGGGGGGGGGGGGGGGGGGGGATAGAAAGCCGGCACTTTTTCTTTGAAGACATAGCGGTGCCGCGGCAACAAACCAACAGTGCGAATCCTGTGTCAATCAAACCGTTTGCTAAGAATGACGTCAACCTAAACTTAAATTGTTTCGGTTCGGAAAACTTTTTCAAGCTCACAGCGCAGAGCTGTACGCAGCGCTCAGGCGGATTTTTTGTCAGATCTTTCACGCCACCGAGAAATATCTCGGCAGCGTGAAACAACAAGCGGAAAATCCGTCTTGAGCTGCGTTTGCAGGATACAGCAAAGAGTCTTTCAGATAAGCGACGTTGAAGCAGTGCTATTGGAACGGAGCGAAGTAGATGAAAATGTTTATCGTAATACACGAGGCGAAGCGAAAACAATTTTAGGTGTGAATTTCTTGCCTGACATGCTTTTTTATCGTTAGTAAGTTAATAAGTTCCCGTGGGGACAATTCTCTTAATAGCAACCATTATTTGAGTGCTACTGCACTCACTCAAATAATTTTATAATTCGTGAACTTTCATTTCTTGCACAGAATCGACACAGAACACTTCTTCCTCATGAAAATACAACCTGATAACTAAAATAATTTACCTCCACAATACAGTTACTTTACAGGTAACCAACTGTTCCAATTCAATGGGCAACTGTATGAACAAACCGATGGCGTTGCCATGGGTTCACCACTCCGGCCACTGATAGCCAATGTCTTCATGGGATCTATGGAAGAAACTCTTGACCGTGAAGGCAAAATGCCTTCATTCTACAAGAGATATGTCGATGACACAATAACCATAATGCCTGACACAAATCAGCGGTTACTTTCCTCCAGGTCCTTAACAACTGCCACTCTTCAGTGAAGTTCACCATGGAAACAGAGAGCAATGGTATGCTTCCCTTTCTTGGTATGCAGCTACTGAACAGAGCTCCTCAAATCGAGACCAAGGTTTACATAAAACCCACGAACACTGGTCTTTTGCTCCACTACCAGAGCCATGTCGATGTTCGCTACAAACGAGGGCTTTTGAAAACCATGCTTGATCGTGCGTATCGCTGATCGTCGTGTTGGTCGTATTTTTCTGAAGAATGTGACCGTTTGAGAGCACTTTTCTCCAGGCTGAAATATTCCGCAACAACTTATCAATACTACCGCCAGGTGTTTTGTTGCTTCAAAGGCCGAGGACCGGCAACCAATACCTGCCCCTGGTGAGAGTCCAGCAGTACGAATAGTCCTGCCCTTTAAAGACCAGGATTCGGCGGACATAGTACGCACACGACTCAACTGACCTAAGCCAGAAGACTCGCACAGTCATTCAACCGGTGTTTGTTAGCAACAAGATCCAACAGGAGCTCAAAGTTCAAGAGAAAAAAACGCCTGTCGTAAACCAGCAGCGTGTAGTATAAATTTCAATGTCACTTGTGCGATGCAAGTTATGTAGGGTACACACTCAGGCACTTACACCAGCGCGTGGTTGAGCATAAGAACCAGTCATCTTCCATTGGCAAGCACTATAGAGACAAACACTGTATTGTCCCGAAAGACTTGACAAACACTTTTCCGTCCTCAAGAAGTAGTGTAACAATAAGTTCGATTGTTTAGTGCATGAAATGCTGCTAATTAGAGAATTGACACCATCTCTTCAATGTCCAATCGGACTCAATTCGAGCCAAACTATTTGCGTGACATTGCATAACTATTTATTATGTTAATCTTCAGTGAACTATTTCTGACAGTTTATTCTAATCATTTTGAACTTGAAAATGGCTTCATGACGACTCCGAAACGTCGTTCGTTTTATATCGTTGTTTTTTTACATGCTTATGTATTTACAAGAAAGAGGGGGAAAATAAGAACAGTAAAATAGTCTGCTGTCTTCTGGCAGAGTAATGCTCGGCGGCAACGAAGGTATTGGCAGGTTTTTTCCATCAAAGACAAACTAATGGTTGCATGTTTGCTTTTCAAACAATATGACGTGTCTGAAGGGAAAAACATGCGGGTACCGCCAGTTATAACATCGTGCAAATGATTGACAAAAGCTTCCTTTTCAGGCTTCATTTACGCTCAGTCAACAAACGCTTTATGATGGCGACATGGTGATATTTTCCAATCTTAAGCTACTCGCTCGGCCATTATTTTTAAGAAGGCCTCGGAGCTCAGGCATTATCCTATATATATGTTATCCTTTACACCGATTATTAAGTATCTCCTAAACATTATTGCAATTTTGTGCACTATTCTCGAAATCATTAATAATTACATCAAAGGAAATCCTGACCGTGACGGTGTTTTGATATCTGATCAAAACCTCAATAGATTTTTTTGCGATCTTATTTCTCTGTTTCCTCCTTAGTTTTAGTTCGGTTGAGAAGAGATATCAAACCCTTGAGACAGTGTTTTTGATCACCAGTTTCAAAACCCCTCGAATTTCGTTAAAAATACTCCGCTACGCGTGGTATTTCAACTTTCTACTCGCGGTTTGGACATGTGGAAAAACCCTGTCTAGAGGGTTTGATATGTTACGTCCAGGGGGGGGGGGGGGGGGGGGGGCAGGCAGCGCCCTTTGATCTTGCCGCTTTTCCGCTATACATGATCGCACAAGTAAAGAAATCTGGCAATCATTCGAGAAAACGTACCTCTACGGGAGTTTGCTGTGGAATTTTCATCCATGGTGTCCCACAATGACCAAAGTTCAGTTAAACAGCGACCGAATCGTTCCCATAGATGTTTGGACGTGGAATCGCCAAATTATTTCTGAACGAACACAAACGCACGTCATGTCAGCCATCGTCCGCCATGTTTATTTAATCAAACCAGTACTTAGTCTCGCTCGGCCAAATTTCTAAAATGTGCAATCATATATACTAGGTTCCAGGCCTCGCTGCTAGCCCCCCCTGATGACGACTCTCGCTCTCGTTTGACCCGAGGCGACGACAGTCGATGCGAGTTGAAGAAACTCTCACGAGAGCCCGGGCTTTACATTTTCCGAGAATTGAAAGATAATATCGTGCACGTGAGTTTTTTTTTACAGCCGGATAGAGAAAAACAAAGCAGTGAATTTTAAAAGAACAAATTGATAATTTCAAAGTTTGAAGAAACTGCCATGAATCTAGCGACGGGCAGTTTAAAAACGCGGGTGACACGTTAGCAAACTAATAGACAATTATATCAAATTATCTGATAACTTTTTTGTAGCAGTCCAAATCAATTTCGCATTGGAATTTTACGTACCTTTTCGCAGTTTTCTCTCCGCGTTTCTAAAACTTCTGAAACTTAAAGACAAAGAAACGGTTTATAATCACTGAACTCTGTTGCTGACGTCATATGGGAAGTGGTGGATCATTTTCAATTAAACATGAATTTCATCAATGTCTGCGTCCACAATAAAGATGTGAAACAGATCAGTTACGAACCAGTTTCATGATGATGAGAACTGTGGGTTTTTTTTATTGTTATTTATTCGTTTGTTGAGTTTTTAACTTGAAATTCCATGTATATGGTTGAAACAGAGCTGTGTTAGAAAATTGTTCTTGTATTTATCAGAATAAACAAGGCTAATGTGTTTTTCATTTGCCTGACACTTCGCAGTGCGATCGTTAATCTTAATAGTATTTCGGCATTTATTTGAGCTAAATTTCTCTCTCTATACAAGCAATGTCATTAGCTGTCATATTCCTATCAAACTGTAAAGTAATTTTTTGTCGGTTGAGGTTTCTTCAAAATAACCGGTGTTAATTTTTCTTTAATTATTTCCTTACAGAATAATAATAGTATAAAGGTCATGATGGACAAAAAGGTCCGAACCAATGTATTTTTAAGTTTTAACGAGCGAAATATTTTAAACTTCGCCCCTTCAATTATTTGATATTGACAATGTTAGTTATCTCTATTTGTAGTGCCACAAGAAAATATTATTGTTTCTAGTTCTTTAGAAAAGAGGATAATTAGCGTTAATGCATCTAAAACTTCCCGTTGGAAGTTAAACCGTTACTAGGTGACTATAAATATTTAATCTTGAAAAAATATATACTATCTGTTAATGCAGTCCCTGAAAATACCATACTGAGTTGCTAATATCGTAAAACTATGATTTCCTTTGTTATAACCTTACATATTAACAATGGGTTTGAGAACAAACCGTAAATAGAGATTACTTCATGGTTGGTGAGCGCGTACGATTTTTATTCACGAGTTGTGAAGAATAACAAACGAACGAGCGAGCACAGCGAGCGAGTGAGTTTGTTATTCTTCACAACGAGTGAATAAAAATCGTACAAGCGAACTAACCATGAAGTAATTTGTTTATTACATGAGTACTGAGATATTACAATGTTGAGTAAAAAATATATTTTTTCAAAATCGCCGTCGCCGAGGCGAAAGCAAAGTTTCACATAATCTTAACTCAGCTCAACTGCAAATAATTCGGCAAGTTTAATTCGACATCAAAAATATTCTACAGAGCAAATAGTCAGCTGATCAATTCAAGAAATGCAATTAAAATGTACTCCAGTCAGTAAACGAGGAATGAACATGATTTTGTTTACATCCACGGCACAAAAATCATTAAGTCAGCTATGCCGCTTTGCATGCAGCCGAGCTCGTAGCTGAATGAATGAATCAAAGTTGAAGTTTTGTCGACTTTCCGTGGATTTCGATATAAAATCGATCCATAATCAATATTAATTATCTTCCTCCACATTACCTGAAGTTAGTTGACGGCAAATTTCCCTTCGCCGCTTTCCATTAGCGAGCTCAATCCGCCACGAAAGTTTTTGAGACGACACTTCAATAAACGGCAGTCGGACGATGTTGTGTTTGTTTCTCGAAGTCGATGTCAGGCTTTCGGCTGCTTCGGTTCTTGATATTTGGTCCATTACTTACATTCCCTGTTGGGAGTTTTTCATTGTATCCGCTTGAATTATTTTCTTGACATTTAAAAAAGTCGGAACGAATCTTGAAACCTTGTTTAAATTTACAGCGACAAACAACTGTCAACTAATGGCGGGAAAATCCAATACGATTTTTTTCACTAGTGAGTTTTCGTCGTTCGCGTTTGTGATTGGACGAACGACGTTTTTCACTAGTGAGTTTTCATCGTTCGCGTTTCCTATTGGCTAATGGATTTTATGTATCATTTATACGCAATCGTTTTATCGTGAGTAAATCTCAGTACTTATGTAATAAAGTAATTTTTTTGTCGTTTGAGGTCGTTTCAAAACCGGTGATCATTTTTCTTCAAATATTTCGTTACCGAATAAAAATAATACGAAGGCCAGGATAATTTCTTGATAATTTCTTGAAATTTCTTGAAAAAAGACAAAAAGATCCGAACCAATAATGTAATATGTTTAAGTACGAACGAACGAACGAAGCCTTTTATAAACATTGCCCCTTCAATTATCTTTAGCTTGACAGTGGTAGTTATGTAATAGAACAAATACGAGAGACAGTGTTTCATCACATTTCCAAACACCAAGAAGAGAGTTAAAAATACGACGCGTAGCCGGGAGTATTTTTGGCAAAATTCGAGGTGTTTGGAAATGCGATGAAACACTGCCTGGAGTGTTTGATATATCTTCTCAATCGAAACAAAAACAAAGGAGTACAACGAAAAAATAAAATCGTAAAAAAACTATGCTAATTAAGATCAGATATCCAAACTATCATCACGGTTACGATTTTCTTTATATTAAACTTGAATAATTATTTATGAGTTTGAGAACTCTATTTGTATTTTCACGTAAACCATGAGTAGTCCCTCATTTTTCTCAGGGATCGAGTGGGCGAGCGCGCGCGAAGCGCGTGGAAATCACCTCCCGCAAGAAGACGCGAGGCAAGGCGGCGTGAAAAATGAGGGACTACAGACAAAGCCAGAGCGTTTTATTTATGCGTTGCTCTCATAACGCAAAATTCTGATTGGTTCTTTCTCGGAGATCTGTCAACACGCGCAAGTCGATGTCAACACTCGAGAAAACATCGCATTACCGTTTCAAATCTCCGATTTATTTTAGCCAAAACAAATCGAAGCCCTTGAGGCGCTCTTTGCTGGTCAAGACGTTCTCCATCCTCGGAGACCAAGGGGTAGTTAGTCGGGCGCGAAGAAAGTTTATAACGGGCAAAAGTCGGAGCGGCGAAAGTTCGAAGTACGGTGAAATAATCCCTGGGTATCGACTCTCATCGGACCACTTCCAGAAACATTTGCATTTACGGTCTCTGATTGGGCAGGACATTTCTGGCATTGTATTTTTCTGCCCAATCGAGGAGCTCCATCTATTGCGCCACTTGGGGAAAATGTAAATAAGGACGACCGGAAAAGTTTAGAAATACAACTGAAGGTCGGTGTACACGCGAGGTTCCTGTCAGTTGTAACAATCAGCCAATCGTAAAAACGTCCGTAGACTTAATTTTAACTTTGTTTGAAAAATTGAGATATTCAAATTAAAGATCACCTAGTAAATAGCTAATATTACCAACTAGCTTGGAACAGAACAGAAACAGAGGCTTATTATGATGCTCTCCCCTAGCACGTGACAAGGCATAGGGACTAATTGAATACAGTCAACTCTGACAGACACACTTGGCTGTAACTGCCAGCCTTAATTAGAAGAAGAAAGGGTAAACCTGGCACAGTAATTGACAGTGAGAAGGAGGGTTTTCTTTTTATACCGATCCCATCTTTGTTTGGATAAGTGGTTCACATTGGAATCAGCAACGAAGTAGGAAAGTGTGCTGTCAAGTCGGTTCCCGTTGCATTTATTTTGCTTTGGATTTGTTTGTTTAGTCTGTACGGCCTGATAAAATATCGAGCGTTTTATAGTTAGCCAAGAGAGGATGATCTAAGAGAAGCATTCCCCCATACATGGGTCTGTTTCAATGATAATTTTTTCGAAATCTATTTTTAATTTTCAGTCCATAGATGAGCTATTTAAGAGCGCTACCTGATTGGCCAGTTCGAGTAACGTGATGTCGGAGCCTCGATCAAAAGGAAATAAAGATGACTTTCACAGCATGGCCCGAAACTATTAATAGATTCGAATCGGGAATGCTTCTCTTAGATCATCCTCTCTTGAGGTAGCTTAATTTCTATGCAGTTTATATTTAGTTGTTCGGCTTCAGACCCAGATCTGTAGCCTGCAAAACAGGCGTATTTTGGGCGAGCGAGCGCTGAATATTCCATCGAGTGTTTATAAGCCGCTATCTTGGATTCGGAAAACATTGGAGGCTTGGGGCGAGTGCAAAAGAACGGCGAAGGGAGAGGGAGTCAGGCCCCCCGCCCCCTTCCTCGACTCCCCGACTCTCCACGTTTTGTGAATCCAAGATGGCGGCTAAACTCTCGATCGCAAGCCCACAAACCGCCTGCATTGCAGGCTACCAGATCTGTAGCAAACTGTACATTCTGATTTGATGGGGATAACCCCCTGCAACTCTGGTCTAACCAAACATGTATAGTTGGTGTAAACAGGTTAATAGTCTAAATAAAGAACTTTAGATATTATCACTAGGAGTATTCAAACAAACGTTTTAATGCACAATTTGTTTTTAATGGAATATTACAATAAAGAGTATTTCAACTCGCACTCATCAGAGGATTTAAATATTTGAAAACATTCTTAATAACAATTAAAATACGACAGTGCCATCTCACTCAAGGCAAAAATGAAATTTACACTATACATTGCATTATTGTAGGTAAAATACTATTACGTAAATACCGTGTGCATAATATACTCCTTTAAAAAAGGCGACCAGCGCATTACTACTGACCACTTGCGATGATCTAATTATTACAATTATTATAAAGCAAGGCCTTAAAGTATCTGTCCTGGCAAAATGGTGACATCGATGGATCAAAACAACCTCACAAAACAGCTACCAGCATGAAAAAAGCAGAGAAATGAATGTAGCACCTAGCAACCGACCCAGTTCCTCACTCGGAAACGCTTTTCAACTTCCGGTAAATGCACAAACTTTTGCTGTACCGTTCTCATCTCCTCGATCGTAATTTGTCACAAAATCGATCTTTTTGCAAAATAGGGGTACAGAGGAACAAGATAACAAAACATCTGAGGAAAATAAAAGTTACAAATTTTGCCAGGGCACATACCTTAACCAGGATATTAACAGCCGTTCTAAGTTGAAGCAACAGACGTTTCGAATGTTAGGCGTCCATTAGATTACCATAGTGTTCCTTTTAGACAACGGAACACAAATCATTAAGATTAATCCATGCTGGAAAGGCCCTGAATTGGTTTCATATGGCTCTTTCCATTTAGCGAACTTGGGCCAAGATCGTTCGCCAATCGTTCGGACTGCAACCTATAATTAGTATATCGGCCATAAATGGAACAGAAAATAGAATATTTGCCAGCGAATATGATTTTTATGTTTTTCTCTTCAATCACGCGTAGATATTGTTATGTAATCATGCAAGGCACGTGCAGGCTTGGCTAGGGGGTGTGGGATTACAATATATTGAACCCCCCACTTGTTATTCCGGTATAAAGTAGCGTGTTCTCGGTGCCAGGCACCCATTCACTAGTTGGTTGACCGTCTTTTTCCTAGCCTGTTCCAGGCTCTCGGATGGTGGGGACGAAGCGAAAGAGCGAACGGCCGCGCGAAGGTAGTCTGGGAGAGAGTTTAGTCCCCACTCTCCGAGACGCTGGAACAGGCTATCTTTTTCCATACCCCACCTCCTCCCCTTGTCCTGTCCACGGTGTCTTCTTTGATGTAGTCCAGGTTATTGCCGTTTTTGTGTCCTCATCTTTACTGGGCTCAATACATTTTCCAGATTCAAAGATTTTTGTACTGAGCTAAACATTTTACTTATTGATTAAACTGGCTTTAGGCCTTTGTGCTTAGCCATTTTTACTCCAACTTACTGGGTTTGCGATTATTAGCGCCCAGTAAACGAGCGCGGGTTATGCAGCCTTTTCCTTACAAGGGCAGGGAGAAAAACATAAATATAATTTTCGATCGCAAATCGCGGCCTAAAGGAACGCTTCCTAAATTAAATGGAGGTGCAGTTAATTTACCTGATCGCTCGAAAACGGAGGCTTTCTAAAACGCTGACGTAATTAGTCTATTTGTCGCATGCGCAGTAGCGTTTTCGAGCGGTGTATAAAACGCATTAGTGTATACGGGGCCTTAGTCCTCCAATCCGTAGTTAAAACTATAATCTTCAGTACACCCGTCGGGAGCTCTACCACTCTCCTACACGAGAGTCGTTGGAGTTAGGATTATTTATGATTTTGTGTCGACAGTACGGTAATGAAAAATGCATAAATAGAATAATGCATAAATAGAATATAATAAAATAAAATAAAATAAAAAAGTTTCAAATACTACACTGCTAGTAAAAAACAAAGCCCTTTGCACAGCAAAGAGATATTTGGTAACATTCTGCCAGCCGTAAATTAACAATGCGAAATTTCAGGCTACTTTGCCTACTTTGTTGAGACCCTTGGGCGCGTTGCTACGAGACAAGGGACAACAGGCACATTTCCCAGCTAGAGAGCTCTCTCCAGTTGTTCTCAGTCTCATTCGTAGCCGTTATTTGTATCGTCATATGACGGCTGCGAAGGAGACTAAGTTGTTCCATGCTCCAAATATAAATTCTCCTAACTGACTGTAGTACATCTTTGAGAATAACTAGTTACATCAAACGCCGCTTGAGTGATTACTTGACCTGATTGTCAGGTTTGGCAATGTGATTATATTTAAAGATAAATAAGACGTGGATTACTACTATCAGGAATTAAAAGGCAAACGTAACTGTGTCTGTGTTTGTGGGGGGGGGGGGGGGGCAGTCGAGCACACGACGAGCAGGGGGCTAGGGTAAGGGGGAGGCGCGCAGTGGAACGGGAACCCAGGTGTAAAGGGGACGGGAAGTCTACGGAGGAAGGGCGGAGAAAATGGGGGGGGAAGGGGGGACGGAGCGGGATAGCCACAAGAGGCGGATGCCACCACGGAAGAAGAGGGGCGGGAGCCAGGAGTATAATGTACGGGAAGCGGGAAGTCCAGACTCCCCCCGCCCCCTTCAAGCTGGCAAAATGAATAGTTGGACGATCAAGTTAAATATCAGGGTTGTCTTTGTTCTTCAGTTAACACGGAAAGCATCCACACCGTTTGTTCACAGATGTTCGACCCTCCGAATGCTGCTCTTTAGCGAAGTTGATGAAAACCTGTGTAAAGAATACAGTTAGAGGAATGCTGTCAACGATTCGTAACATGGCTTCATAAGCTTTAAGCATACCAAAATCACAGGAAAACAAACGATGTAGTTTTGTAGAACAGTACTCAGCATATAACAAAAGCCCATTAGGAAAGGAGTATGACTAACAATAGCGAAGATGGAAACGGATTACAGTGAACAGACAAAAAGTCTAATATATCAACTTGTATTTTACACCTTTATAAGGTTGATTGCGTTATTATAGGAAATTAACGTTTGTTTTTTAACGTATTTTAAATTAACGCCACTTGAATCAACGCGAATGGAAGGGGAAAATAATTCAAAATAAAGGCAATTAACCCGAATTAGAAGCTCATATTTTCTAATGAAGGCAATTAACACGAAGGCCGGCACAAAGAAAATACTGTTTTTGTGTGATGAAAACAGGAACAAAATACAGAACAGAGCAAAGCAGAAGAGAGACAGACCACTAGACAGGAAATAGAAAAAAATACTTCTGAGAATGAGGAGGAAACAGAAATATTGTAAAAGATCGATTAGAATATGCCAAACAAGAAAGCTGTTGTTAAATTAAGTAACTGCCTAAAAAGTATACGTTACGACAGGGTTCAAAATTTTGTCCAAATAGATAGAGATTAGAACGTAGGGCATACACATTAAGCGCTAAAACATTGTCGGGCACATCAACGAATGATTGACACTTTTTAAACTTAAAACGTCGATTAACACTGAAAAAACCCCGCATAGTCACTCGATATTCACCTGTTCAAGTGTAGTTTGACTGACACTGTAGTCCACAATGTTCAGAGCAGCTCTATTTTTCTCCAGCTGACCAAAGATGTACGACCAACTCAAACCTTCAGTTTCCACTTGGTAGTGTAGAACGCCCTGAAATAACCAAATGAGAATGTTAAACGATAACATTGTCCGCACTACAACTTCTGCCACCATCACATGGTAACCAGGTGACATTTGACTTTCCCTTACATGACGTATGTAAAACATCCTTAAGACCCAAGTTCATAGGTAAGTCTCTTGATTTTGAGATGATCAGGTCCTCTATTCTTATAAGCTACCTACTTAAATCTGTTATAAAGAAGGTAAAGAGAAACTGAAAATTGATCACTGCTCTATAAAGGTGTTATGTTAATTAAAACCCCTTCACTGCTACAAGGACGTAATGAGTACGTCCTGTTTTAGATCACTCATGTGTTACGAGGACGTATGAGTACGTCCAGTTTTATAGTCATGCATGATAACTATCGCACATGGCAAGAACTTTATAACTCATATGAATAAACTTCTAAAAAAAAAATAAGAGACTGGTACAGACTAAGACAGATTATTGGTCAATAGTATATGAAAACAAAGCATCTATTTTTACTCATTTGAGCTGTCATTTTGAAAGCCTCAATCTTTCAAGTTCGTCGTTCTTAATCTGTCTCAATCTTAGCCATCCTTGTTCCCTTTTGGTTTACTATCACCTCTGGTACTTTTCTACCTTAGTAAGCTACTAGGTTTCCTTCGATTCGAAAGTAATTTTGTACATCACATATCGTGACATAGCTCCTTTGATGGGGATGCTCTCGATACAACAGAGAAACAAGTAGAAAATATGACCAAGTCGAAGCCACGTAATAAGTATAGGAAATCGTATGAACGCGAGTGCAATTCGTGATTTATGGGCACGAGTGATGTTTTGAAAGTTCTCAAAATTGCACGAGCCTTTAGGCGAGTGCAATTTGAGAACTTTAAAAACATCACGAGTGACCATAAATCACTAATTGCACGAGCAGTTCATACGATTTTTTGTTGATAATATTCTCAACAAAATTTTGCTGCGGCCATCACGCTACTCTGCACACGAAACGCTTCACTAGTTTCCAAAGTGCTCACATGTTTTATTTGAACGCGCAGGCAAACCAAGCGTGAACTTTTTGAAAGAATTACAGTACTATAGTTTAGAAAACATTTAACCATTAACTTGAAAGCTTGTTTCAATGCCATTAACCGGCAAAAACGTCTCTACTTGTCCGGTACCATTTATCACAATTCCGTATTGCACTCTTTAACCTATTTATGCATTCGTCATTGACCAATCAGAAGCTGCATATTTTGTTGAGTATATTATAAAATAACATAAGTGCGACACAAAGAATAGAGGATCCATACTCCCAAACTTATCATAAGACGAACGAGCTTGTTTAATGATAAGTCATGACGAGAGAATAGAATCGTACAAGCACGTTAGATACGGAGATATTTGAAAGTTAGCAAAAAGATCAGCGTAAAAATTGTATTTCCAACAGTCGTTCAGGCTTGCGATTATACGATAGTTTCCACTACTGGAAATATATCGTTCGTAACGTTTGAAAACGATTTTCTCAAAAAAAGCTACAATTAAAATTTAACATTACTGATTTCAGTAGGAAAAGCATTCGTCTTAACCCTTTACATTATTTATAGGTCTTTATATCCTTACCATTATCAGTGCGTAAATCTCATTACCTAGGAAATAAGACTGGATGGAGAGAAAATTCCCTGACTTTTCTCTGACCTTAAACTCATTTCCACTGACCGTAACTTACATTGTGATTTTCCAGCAGCCTCGCTCCTGGGAAGGTTTGATGTACAAAGTTCTGCGCATTTGTGATAGCTTCCATTAGTCCCCTGTCGTATATCAACGGCATAGGCTGGCCGGGAGGAACCTGGATTTGACCAGGTTGTACTGCATAGGCAGGGGCTGGGACGGTAGGTTGAACGTCTCCGCTGCTGATACCCGCTGGAGTAACAACAGGAATATCTATGCAATAAAAAAATACATTCGGTTTTGGATCTTCTCACACGTCGGACTGCAGTTAAGCTCCCTTCTATCATTTTCCATATACTTTTAGAGAGGGCCTGGATAGAGTTAACTGAGAAATGATAAGCATTTGGAGTAATATATCAAACATGAGAGACAGTGTTTCATCCGATTTCCAAACACCGAGAAGAGAGTTGAAAAAAATGACGCGTAGTTAAGTATTTTTGACGAAATTCGGTGTTTGGAAATCGGTTGAAACACTGTATCTTTGTGTTTGACATATCTTCTTGAACGAAGCAAAAGCTAAGGAGTAAACAGAGAAATAAAATCGTAATAATCCATGCTTATTGAAACTGGGTATCCAAATCTCCATCATGGTTATAACTTCCTTTCTTATATACGAATTATTAACGAGTTTGAGAAATGGTCCAAATTTGGAGGGTATCAACTTAGCCTCACCTCCAGGAGGAGGCTTCTCTGGTTCATCGACTTCAGGCAATTCAGCAGCGGCAACTGGATTGCTGTAAACCATTGCTACAGGAGGCCCAGGCATGCTGGATGCTGGAGCAGGGTGGAAGCCATTTGCTACCTGCTGAGGATGGGTGGGAATGGAGCTTGCAACTTTGATCATAAGAGTGTAGCCGGTACCATACCTGCAGTGGAAAACAATCAGGGCTTGCACTCATATTATTTATTTATGTAATGCTTAGAATTCCAATGTTTTTATTTTTACTTATTTATTTATCTATTTATTTATTTATTTTTATTTTTATTTTTTTATTTGTTTCCTTTAAAATTTTAAGTTTAAGTTTAAAAGTAATAAATAAGTAATTAGTCTTAATACCAATTTTATTTACATGTATGTAAATATATTTGTACAATGTAATTAATATAACTCGACTCATTAGCGATTAGCTAGAGGCCTAATAAGCCTAATCTGTTTTCGAGTATAAATAAAGTATTATGTATGTTATGTAACTGACCCTTGTGATTATTTTACTGTTAACCTGACAGGTTAACATCGACCGCAACTAAATTATGGAACGCTTTGCTACTTAAAATGAGAAATTGTAATAACATTAAAGCCTTTCAGAAGGAATATTTTATTTTTTTAAAAGACCAGGACGTAGGCCTTGACCATTTTTATATATCTTAGTCTTTTAGCTTCCAATACCAATGTTTTTAAGCGATGTACAGTTTCCTTTTTATTAGCATTTTCATTGTATATAGTATTAGTTCTAGTATTTTTAGTATTTAGTTACAGTTGTAATAATTCATGTAACACAATTTTATTTAATATTTGATTGTAATTAGCATCGAGGGCCACTAAAATAAAGTTGTTATTATAGGTTTACATATTATTAAGTGTCTCCAGAAGTCTCCTCACTTATTTCAATCTATGAAACTGACTTTTCCCTTACACTTAACTTGCATAGAGTAAAACTCGTGTCATATTTTAAAGCACAGTTTATAGAGGGAAATGGTTATGAAGCCCGGCAAACTTCAAAGGAGCAAACAAAGAAGCCGATATTTTTTTGGAAGATCCATGACCGTGCACATCTTTTGTTTTGCGCTCATACACTATGCATGAATTACGTAACCGAAACGTTTCTATTGGTTAGTTGCTTGAACACACGTAACCACCTATTGTATTTTGTCAGGTTTTGTACACAGTCATTACCCACAAAATAGCGAACAAAAACATATAACAAAGAACTTTGCCGGGCTTCATAACCACTTCCCTCTATTAACTATGTTTAAAGTAAAAGAAGAAGAACAATCAGAGGCAAGAACAATACTCGAAAATGGTTAGCTTTATTATGGGTAACATTATCTGTACGTCAAAAATTACGTTTCCCAGTAGCTTGCCCTTGTTGGTTTAGTAGTTATTGATGTTAGTCATTAAGCTAACGAACGGCTCTATTATCTGTCCAGTAACCGGAGCTGTATTCCTCTATTGCTATAACAATAATAATTTACTACATGTACATTGTATTAACCTCATGCGGCGGCCAACATCAATTTCACAGATGGGAATAATTACTTGCCGCATCTTCTCTGGGTAGTATCATTGTCCATTGAAAATTAGCCACAAATTGTGTTGTCTGGATAGTTTTGAGTAAGGAGTTTGCTTCTCTGTGTGAAACATCCGAATTCGACGTTCCAGATAAAATAGCAACATACCTGCTCTTGATATGTTGAGTGGATCCCAAACACTTAAACTGCCCATTAACCATGATCGCCAGTCTTGTACATAGAGCCTCACATTCCTCCATGCTAAAGTTAAACAACAACAACAGAGTATAGGCCATTTCCGAGTTGCCTTTTGCCTCTGTTTCAAAACGAGTCCTGGTGCACAACCTTTCATAATTATGGAAATGAGTTTGATTTGCAAGACAATAAACGTGCAAGTAAAATAAAGGTTGTGCACCAGGACTCGTTTTGAAACAGAGGTAAAAGACAACTCGAAAATGGCATATTCTTTAATCAACTTCCCGCCCTATTCCCAGCGTGGGGAGAAGGACATGATGGATATATTATTTAATGACATGACAGACTCTCTATTAAGTAAAACCCCGCCAAATAATTTTCACGCATCGTTTTGCTGTAGCAAATAACATGCACAATGGTTAGTCTTCTCAGCATTCCTTATAGACCTCTTTAGCTTCGTATGTAAATTGACCATTTCAGACCACGTGATGTTCCCTAGAGAATTGTTCCATTGTCTGAGACTATCTAAAAATTATGCGTTCATATACTCATGAATATGAAACAATTCGAAAGAAACAATCATCTAGAGTAACATCATATGGTCTGAAATGGGGCAACAGACAAACCAAACTTAATCTATTAAAAATTTAAGCTATAGCGATCTTTCTCGTTACGTCACCTATTGTTATTAATGTGCCAACCAGATAACTATTGGCTGTTGAAACAAAGAGTCATTTTGTTTAATAATTGGCAAATTTGAATAACAAAACAAATTTGACGTAATGTCTGTAAACAATAAACACTGCTATAGGAATGAAGAATCTATTTACCTGTGGGAAGTGAGCACAATTGACCGGCCTCCTTTCATCACTGTCATCAATGAGTCCCACAGATAACGGCGAGCAACAGGATCCATACCAGTAGTGGGCTCGTCCTGAGATGAAAAGCAATGCAAGCTCAACATTCAAATTCTTTGTACTAATCTCTATATATTTCTCATAGTGCACGTTACGAGAATTTGATTATAAATCATATTAACACGATGGTAACTGTGTGGATGACCATGATCACTGTCATTTTGGTTTTCTTCTTTGTATAGTGCATTATATTTAACAAATAAAGAAGCGAAAACCATGTATTATACTGTCATAAAACACGACGGGAATTTGAGAACACGAGAGAAATTTAGAAAACACGAGCCGCAGGCGAGTGTTTTCTAAATTTCTCGAGTGTTCTCAAATTCCCGGAGTGTTTTATGACAGTATAATACATGGTTTTGGCTTCTTTATGTGCTTTAAAATATAGATTTAACGCGCGCGAAACGATAAAACACGGCTTTTCTATGATTTATACTCTGATAAAACATGGTTTTTTAACCAATCAGAGCGCGCGCATTTTCCAGTCTATGTTTTAATGTCTCCTATATCCTCATACTATAATATTAATTTGCAAACAGGGTAAAAATGATATAAAAGATCTAACTCAAGGCTAGCCTCCTCGCAGACGTTCTTTGGGCTCGTGGGGAGGAAAGATTGCGTGACGAGCCCAAGGAACGTCTGCGAGGAGGCTAACTCAAGGCCCGTTCCGAAGTTCAAATGGAGACTGGTGACGAGTTTTTAAATTTAAATATAATGAACAATTAGAGCCTGTCAGTGGTACTGCATCAAAAACAAAGTAAGCTGAGAAAATTTCCACTCACCAGAAATACAATGGGAGGGTTTCCAACCAATGCAATAGCCGTGCTGAGCTTTCGTTTGTTTCCACCACTGAATTAAATAGAATACAACGCAAACAACTAGATTAGCTTGTTGAAACAATTTGGATACTCGCCGCCACAGTTAAACGAAAGTATAACATACTGCAGAGGTTTGTCTGGTGTGATCGTCTGGGTGAGGGTTGCACTGGACTGTTGTTACCGACGGAGGTTTCGACAACCTGAGCGGAAGTCATCTTCAGAGCCAAGTGAAAAGTGTTGGTTAGTTGATGGAGTGGAATCTCTGGCCCTAGACACCGCTTGGTCAGTTTAGCCGTGACGTTATTGGATGTTAAGACTCGTGTGTGAATTTCGTAAACAGCGTAGGATCAGTTGTTGTCAGTTTCAATCAGTCGATTGTTAGTTACATATGTGCGGTTCTGTTTGAGGTCAAAGTTCATCTGTCTGTTTTGTTGAGGTCGTACATAAGTCAATGGTTGTAAGGTGTAGGTAGCTTCTCGGACCAGAGACTTCGTTTTGCAATTTTTATGTGGCTTACCGGTACAACAGTTACAAGTCAGAGCACACCCAGCATCTTTACATGCAGTTATTGTATAACTACTACTAGTAACATTACTCACCTGTAGTCTCCACACAGCTTATCTGCCCAATTGGTCAAATTCAGATGTTTAATAGTAGCAGAAACCAAGTCCTGTAGTTTATTTGATGGTACACCCCGCAGACGAGCGTACATAGTCAGCATTTCACGGCCGGTCAGACGTTCGATAAGGGCGTCAAACTGATGATGGAAACAAAGATAGATGCAATTTATTATTAGTTATCGACAATAGTCCCGTTTATTTAGCTACAGCTAAGCTGTCTCAGTTAGCAGACAATAGACTTGAAAGTGGTAAGTTCAAACGTGGGCCAACTGAGACCATGCTTGACTCGAGTGTCGGGTATAAATGTATAGCCTTGTACTGAAACCTCTTGTCTCCTAAACTTCTTTTCTCCTCAGTATTTTAGGCGGCATTACTGAGTCCTAAACCTCTTTCAAAAGACACTGAGATGCATCCCAGTGTGTGTTATGACCTGGTCTACCATGACAACTAGAACGTTGCTTGGTCTTCTCTAAATTGTACCTAACATAAACAACAGGTTGTTCAACTCGCGCTATCTAACCAATATCAGCAGCAGCTTCTAAACTCGAGAAATTAGGTACAAGGCACTTACAAGCAACGACGAAAAGCAACAAATATTACATTTATTACATGTGCAGTCCAAACAATATGAACAACTGACCTGAGGGCAATAACCAATCCTCTGCTGAACCTAAAATTGGAAACAAGTCTCACTGATTAGTATAACACTAGCTGTACTCGCGGCCCTAATTTAAAAAAAAAACCTGTTTAACTAGTTCAGATATGTTGACAAACCTCTCTTAAATTTGTTTGAATGTTGAATCCATCCAGAAAAGCAGTTCCTTCAGTGATGCTCAGATCTCCTGTCAACATGCTGAATGTTGTAGTCTTACCAGCACCTGAAATACAACAAAGAAATCACTCAATTGTTTCTTCAAAACCAAGCTCAAAATAATGACAAATTATCCATGCTGATTAGCACACATGCACTCCTATCTTGTTAGTTATGAGCATTTGGCGGTAGAACAATAAAATATTATCTACTTAACTAATTATTTTTTTGTATTATCTTCACTTATTTGCTTGTTAAGATGGAGGTTCATCAGAGTGAAACTAGCTGTTTCCCTCTGGGCTGGCAATTAGCCTTCACTGCAGCTGTACAAGTTTATGATGATAGAAAAAAGGCTTAAAACATTTCCATTACCATTTATTCCAAGTAAACCAAAACATTCTCCACGAGGAATTCCCAGGCACAGATGGTCAACAGCTGTTACCCGTGTGCCGCCATACACCTGAACACAATATAAGCACAGTTAACACCTCTAGTCTCAGTATCAGTCAGCATTTACAAATTCTCCTACATTAGCTGCCTGTATTGAGGAGAACTTCAAAGGCCTTTTATTCTCATTTTTTTTTGTGATGGAATATTTTAAAATGACATTTTAGATTTTAATAGCTGATGATTTGTAGCAATGAGTTGAGCAATAATAACGGGAGGAATTGAAGGTGCTGAATTTCATAAGATTAGAAACTAAATCCCAATACCGTTTATGAAATAAACAAGATACTATGCGTACTCTGGTTGGTTCAAAACTATTTACCAAAACTCTAAGGAAACATAGAAAACTGCTTTGCGCTTTTATTTCATAAAAACAATAGAAAACGTTTTCCCTGTGTTTCCATAGAGTTATGGTAACACTCGTGAAAGTCTGGGAGATCTCAAAATTGCTGTAGAAACACGAGCCGCATTTCTCGTTCTCCCAAACTTGACTCATGTTAGGCCCAGTTCAGACGCCGTACTTCACATGAGCCGAATCGAATTCGAATTTAGGCCGACCCAAATTAATTTAGATCGACTGAATTGATTCAGACGCCGAGCTTAATTCAGCCGAACTTAAATTAATAGGAAAAAATTGCTGTTATATTGAAAAATACATTATAATAATTCATGCATTTGTTTCGGCTCATGTAAAGTTCGGCGTCTGAATCAAAGCCGGTCCACAGCCGTTATTCTCGGCTGAGCCAGGCGGGAAGAACGGCTGAGCCGATCCGAATTGATTCAGCCGTTCCGAATTGATTCAGACGCCGTATCTCACATGAACTTAATTCATCGAATTCGATTCGGCTCATGTGAAGTACGGCGTCTGAACTGGGCCTTACCATTGATAACTCTATGGAAACGTGGAGAACGTTTTCTATTGGCATATAATAAACACTTATGTTCTCACCTTAGTCAGGTCTTTCAACACAACAGACTGTGTATCAATCACATCAGGTGACATGTTCTTAATGCGTGTACGCTCAGTGTACACATCCTCGTCCTGTTAAACAATATTAACACAAGCTTGCAATGAACAAAACGTTTTTTGGAATACAACTTTTTCAGGAATGAGGGAAATGCTAAGCAAGTTGTAATGAATGGAAATTTATATTCAAACCTGAATGCTGTTGTTTGGCCATATGGTTAAGCCCCTTCCACACGAGCAAGTTTTCCTTGACAAGTTTACTTGACAATTTTTCCTTGCTCGTGTGGAAAGGGAACAAGGATACTTGTCAAGGATAAAATTGCCAAATTTCCCTTTCCACACGAGCAAGGAAAAATTGTCAAGTAAACTTGTCAAGGAAAACTTGCTCGTGTGGAAGGGGCTTTAATGGGGCCACTTTTCGGTACAGTATTTTCAAACGCATTATAATTGAGACAGATTTCGGCATGACATCCTTGCTATTTTTCCCTTTTTGCAGTACCCTGAGTTGAGTTGAGATCAAAATGGACTGGTGGCCAACAGAGCCTATAAATTCAGTCTAAAGACCCTACCTCATTGCCTTGGCGTTGTGAGTCAAATGTTCCAGCAGATGTTCTTGTTCTGGCACCAATAAAGAACCGCACCTGATAAACCAGAACACGAAATAGTTTAATCATATATAAAACTAAAAAAAAGCCATAATAGAGCTCACATGAAAAGCAATAATAACGAGAGTCAAGTAATGATAGACATGAAAAACTAAACAGGTCATCATGAAGCTCGTATCTCAATGATGTTTTCTGTCTGCATCATTAACTTCATATACTTGTGACAGGATTACAATACAAGGTTAAGCCCTGGTCAAAAGAGTTGAAAGTAAGCGCAAGTTTTGAAATAATATGGAGGTCCCTGGTACAGTTCCCTGTTACAGTGTAATAGCCAACTGGTTAGTCTCCCATCACTTAGGATTCGTAACAGGTTTATATTCTATTTTCAATACTTGTTGATTTACAGTATCGTCAATTAGCGCTACAACGCAGTGCTAAATGCATCGACTCTTAAAAAGCAGACACGTTTTACAACAACAACATTTATTTGTACCGAAAATAAATAAATAAAAAGTTACAATATTATTAAAGGCTATTAAATAAGGTACCAGCTGCCTAGAATAACCATATAGGGCTAGACAAATTTAGACAAAAATAGACAAGTTTTATGAACGCTATGGCTTTTTTTAACTTATTTTTTTTATTTTTCTTATTTATTTTCTACTTTTTTTCAGAACCAGCCAATCTCAACCGTGATTCGAAGAAACCGCGCCAAACCATTTTTTCTTCCTTTCCTCTGCGCATATTTTTCTTTTTAAGAACACCGCGGTGGTACTTTGATAAAAACGAGGAAAAAAGGTAGACAAAATGTCTCGGCCATTGCTTTGAATCACGGCTGTGATTGGCTAGTTCTGAAGAAAGTAGAAAAGACGTTTTTTAAAACAGTAAAAAAAAAAGCCATATCGTTCATGGTTCAAGTGTCCGCTTTGTAAACAAGGTCATTTATTTATGATTATTTATTTGGCAGAAACCTTGAACATCACGTTTCTTTTTACAATATGACATGCAGGCCTGTACAATAACCAATTTCTTATTATGATAATCTCACCTCAATCAACAGAACCAAAATGAACAACACGGCCCCTTCCACAAACAAATACAGAGCCATTTGACCAATCCCTGGGCGCTCCCACGACAAACCATGGTCTGTAAAAACTATCCCCATCAATTTGCATCCCTCTAAAGCACTAATGAAAAAACAATAATAATAATAATAAAGATAAGCAGGACAATAAAAGCAACACCTCTCCAGTCCCCTCTCTTTTACTAGACACAGAGTGATAGTATGTTGCACGTGCACAAAAATCCAGCCTTATAAAGGATGCCTCTCATGGGACCTCCCTAAATTGTATCAACCATCATAGACATACAGACGTCAGCACTGAAGAGAGTTATTGAAATAGACAGATATGTTGGACTACCCTGTAATCGAAGTAACTTTACTATTGGGAAGTTAGAAACGAAACAGCTTATCACGTATCCTCCCCCGAATATAAAAGATTTACATTCATTTTTTTTCAATTTTTATTTACATAACGCACGTCATTTACATGAAACTACTTACTTTACAATTACTTTAAGCCCCTTTCACACGAGCAGGTTTTCCTTGACAAGTTTCCCTTGCTCGTGTGGAAAGGGAAATTTGGCAATTTTTCCTTGACAAGTGTCCTTGTTCAAAAACTGGCGATGATAATCCGCTGTACAATATTATTGTTGTTACAAAGAACAATTGTCAAAGAAAAATTGTTTATCGTCCACACGAGCAAATAAAATTTGTCAAGGAAAAACTTTTCAAATTAAATGTGTTGTTTATCCACACGAGCAAGGAAAACATGTCAAGGAAACTTGTCAAGGAAAACCTGTCAAGGAAACTTGGTCGTGTGGAAAGGGCTTTACATTAATTGGTGGAACTCAGACTCAGATTCAGTTCTAAAATATGATATAAGTTCTTCCAACTGTTAACCTATTGCTGTTGACCTTGCTGTGCATTTTTATATCATTGCACACTTTGATATTCGTTTGACAACTATATACAGCTTGCATATGTAAATTTATTTTTGGCGTAACATTTTTCAAACCAGTTTGATTTTTATTGTCCTTTGTTTCATATTATGGTAATGAATATTAGACAAAGGAAAATAAAAATCAAACTGGTTTGAAAATATACATCATTTCTTTCTAGTTTGTATTGAGTTTCAAATAATTGTCAATAATTGTTTATATTTACTGATACACTGTAGTTTTACCATGCAGTATCATTATGCCCACCTAATTTTTGAAACACAATTTATTCGGATAATAAGCCTCTCTAAAAAATAACCCCTCCCGAAAAAAGCAAACAAACAAACAAAGGCCCACCAAAAAGCCTTTTGAACAAAAATAAGCCATTGGTTTATTCTAGTTGTATGGTACTCACTCAGGAGATTCGTTGCAAACTTTTCGGTATCCATAGTTTTGGTTGAGATCTATGAAGCTGTATGCGAGCCTGCAAAGACAACATTCAAATGTGACACTTTACTGTAACGGCACACTTTCCACACACTAGTACCAAGATCAGAATGTAATCTGTCCCAGCCTGTTTCCTCCTAGAACATTGACCAAGATGCAAGCAATAGAGAGAGAATGGCCAAGCAAGAACTGGAGGTGACGTGAAAAGGATCGAACCACAGGCAAGGAGACATTGTTCTCTTCGGTCAATCAATCAGCTATATATAACATATCCATTTCAACATATCCATTTCGTTTATAGAAAAAAAATGTGAGCCCACGTTTTCTAAGAGTGATGGTCAACTCTACTAGCTACTGCGCATCGCTGACTATTGCTCATAGAAAATGAGGGGCGAATAGTCTATAAATGTTTTAGTAGACAATATAAAGGATAGCAGTAAAATACCATTAGATTTTTCGGTATTCTTAAGCCAAAAAATGATTTTTTTTTCCTTTCGCACGTGGTTATGGTACATATCAGCGAATAGTAAGTAACCAACGAGAGAACCAATCAGATTTGAGGATTGGATTTGCAAAAGAACCAGTCAATGAGTGTCTGCTAATACCGCATAACATTCCAAACACATGTACATTGATAAAGTGCTCAACCGATCAGAACATGTAAATAGAATGCTATTCATTCAAATCCCGAAACATTATCCCGCCTACAGTCGACAGCCAGTACACTTACGTATAAGTGGGGATCAACATGAAGACATAATGTGTTATCTCAGCTTCCTCCTCAAGGTCTAGCGAGGGTAATTGCAAGACAAACACTGTGATTAACATTGCCTGAAAGGTAACGGAAATGGACAGTGTTAACAAAAGAAACATTCTGAATTTCACCACTCTAAACACAACTGTTTTGTTTATTATAAAAACTCTATTTAGACTCCCCTCTCTATTAAGCCCCCTCTCTCTAATAGCCCCCGCCTCCTTTAGAGGTCAGATTTTGTAATAAGCCCCCTCTCTATTAAGCACCCCCCCCCCCCCCCCCCCCCCACTCCCAACCCGTTAGAGGTTGATTTCCGTCAGGCTGATGTAAATTATGTCTCAGCAATATTTTCTGACGTTTCAGTCACTTTGTATTGAAACGTGGTCTTTCATTTCCAGAAGTATCGTTGAGCTAAGGTATAAATGACATTGCATTTTCAAGACGGTGATACAAAACCCATTTATTTTTATATTTTAGTTAATGGTGTAATAGTAAAGTGTAATAGTGAATTTTCTCGAAAATGTATGATTTGAAATAAGCCCCCCCCCCCCCCCCCTCCTCTCTCTCTATTCAGCCCCCTCTCTAATAAGCCCCCCTTCGTGGGGCCTGACATATAGCTTTTATGGTTCATCAACCTTCTTGACCACATCAACAAATCACTTCCTGGCTTTGAGCTCAACATTTTGCAGTGGCCGGGTGGGGGGGGGGGGGGGGGGGGGGTCAAAATGGCAAAGAGGGTCTATTCGCCGTACAGGGGTATATTTGTTCACTTGTAGTAAATACATCAACAGTTTTAAACTAAAGTTGATTTATCAAGTTTTTTACATAAACTTACCAGACTGAGAATGGAGAGCACAAACACAATGAGTGCATAACCCACCAGGGGAGAGGTGAATGCGAATGACAGGCAGTACACGAACGGTAACACACATAAACCAAACAGAATCTGCAAAGATAATGACAGTACATTTAACGAGAGTGTTCAACACCAAGGATTGCTTAAAGGAGCTTGAGGCATCTTGAAAAAGTTCGCCATTCGCAATCCGCCTCAATCTTCTCCATCCTCAACCATCCTTGTTCCTGTTTGGTTTATTATTACCTCTTTGGTGTTTTTCTACCTTAGTAAACTATTATTTTGAGGCTTTCTTCAGTTTAAAGGTGATTTTGCACTTCGCAAAAATGACTTAAAATATCGTGACATAGCTCATTTTTAGTCATTTTATTAAAATAACAGAGTATTAGTACGACCAAGTTCTATTTTACACTGCTACTATTACCAACGTGTTTTTTTGTTTTGCTTGTTTCTTTGATTCTTGAAATGTAATTACGAAATGTAGATTACATTATCTACTGAAGTCATAGAATGCAAACTACAACACTCATAGAAGCCATAAACCACCACATCAGGGACTCGAGTGGTGTATTTTTCATAAAATATGTTATTCTCACAAGTGGAATATCGATAATTATAACATACTCACCACAGAATATTTCAATTTTTGACAATCTGATTGGTTCCCTACTCGAAGCATTTGAGGTAATGTACCATTACTACCTTATTTGGGAATCCGCTAATTACGAGTTTGGGGCACGTGCACACATGCAAAGTCATGTTTTTCAAAATAATAAAAATCCCATTTTTCCTCTGTTGTTTCTTTCGTTCTTTCCCCGGTAATTTAATTGAAATATCCTGTGGTGAGTATATTTGTACTGTACAGCTCCGCAAATGATCCGGGACCGCCAAATGATCCCGACCGCAAATGATCCCGACCGCAAATGATCCCCGACCGCAAATGATCCCCACATTGGACCGTAAATGAACCCAGGACCGCAAATGATCGCGCCTCATTGACTATGAGTTAATGTACGACTCGATTTCGTGGAATAATTGTTAAATGACGTAACTCGATCACGAGAATCCATATCTTCTCGCCTCCATATACAGTCAAACCTGTATTAAGGTATCAGCCACCCTTCAGGACCGTCCGCGCGCGGATCGCTGTAGCGTTAGTTGTTTTTATAAAAAAACCCTATAAACCATATATTTTTTGAAAGTTTAATAATTCCAGATTATGGCTTTTTACTAAAAAAAACGATAAACTTAAATGTGTTTCGAAAAATGGGAAGCTTTGTGTAAAAGTACATGTCTTTATAAATCATGTTCCAGTCCCTCCGGAAATAAACAGAACAAAACGATTAACACCGTATTCGCTTCTCAACACGTTCGGCTAAAAAACTGTGTCTCAGATTTTTGACAAGTGCGTTTGTTTTTCTTTTATTGGCAAATGAAGTTGGGAGTGACAATTAGTTAGCACTCCCTGTGGAAAAAAAAGCTCTAGCTTTAAAATTAAAAGGAGTATTAAAATTCGCAGACACAGTTTTGTAGAAGAGATGTATGTCATCATTCTGGCCAAATTTCAGCCAAATTGGTTGAATGGCTGCCGACTTGGAGTTCAAAACGCACGCGTCGCTCGGCAAAATTTTCCTTCCGAGATAAAAAGGAAAATACATTTTTTTCGGCATCTTACCTGGAATGAGATTATGACACCTAAACGTCTATTCTGATCGATACCATAGAGGGATCAACTTTCTCTAACAATAGGACTTTGACAGGTAACATGTAACAGGAACAAACGTTCGCGTAAACACTCACGATAGCCAGGCGATAGCGAACAGAACGGCGCCTCAAATTAGATGAAACCGACGAGATCACAAAACGACTGTGCTGTAAGACATTAGATTAGCTGGGTAATAACTTCTTCTATCTTCCACAGTTATTTTCACAGGCACAGTATGCGAATATTGGAGTAAATAAATGCACGCGGGTCGCACGCTCGCGACTTGTGCGCTGTTTTGTGTCGCAGAATCAATTCAACCGGCTAAAATTAACTTTAGGTAGTATTTGTACAGGGCGACTTCATTTTTGCTTTTAATGGATTTGATGGAAGTCACTTTGCTTTGACTCTGAAAGTGGTAGGAGAAACCTTTGTCGCTCGCTATGAAATCGGCCACGCAGCGCAGACAATTATTCATATTGTATGTAATTGGATAATTGAATAAATGACTGAAATGTCAACAGCTAATTACGGAAAAATAATGAAGGAAATCTTTCATGTTCAATAACTTTCCACAGAAATAACATTTTGGTAAATGGTAATTTTGAAGGGTGGCTGATACCTTAAGCGGACAGTAGCAAAAGTCCCAAAATTGATCAGTTCCCTTATTTACTATCCTATTTTTATTTTGGAGTTAATTTTGGTGAAAACGTGGGTTGCGTGAGCTTTGCTTGTGACTACTCCCGAAACTGTCTTGCAGTTAGCCTGAAATGTCTCCTCGTCCCTCAACCCAGGCTTTTGGTTGAGGGACGAGGCGACGAATGACATTAGAAGTTATATTTTGCAGTCTACTGAAGCCAGTTCATAAACTATTGTTTGCCGTTTTCAAATTCTATCACAATTGAAAAATTGACGTCTACACTTCTCGTGTTACGCCTGTCACATCCAAGTGACTACCAAGTGTTTTAAAATGTGACTCTTTATAGACAAAGCCTGATTGCTAGACTATCTGTTGCTTTGTACTTACCAGCATTAAAAAGACAATGCCCAGCTCTTCCTGGTAAGAGTCCACTTGAAATGCAGCAAACAAGATGAGAATAACCAGAGCAGGAAAAAAGTAGTTGATGAAGTCCCAGGTGTAAGTAGCAAACCAGTAACTGAACACATCCACTCCACTTACAAACTGAAGATGTTTTGCCTACAATACATAAGAACATGAATTAGCTACATTCATTTACTAACATATGCTGCCTACGTATGGTCCTTCTAACACATTACAAATTCATGTTTGTCACCTCTTTTCTTAAAAGTTAATTGAATTCCATCAGCCATCGAAAATGTACTTTCTTCACCATTAACTCCAATACTTGGAGTAATGACTAAAGCTACATGATCGATAACAAAAACACGTTTGTCCTGGGTATAAAGCCTGCGAGGTTATTGTATTGTATTGTACTCGACAAAGCCATGTTTTGAACTATATAGTTCATACAGACTCTGTATTTACATGTACACATTCCCATAAGCGGCCAGCTCTAGTTGCAGACACTTTTTATGCTTCCCGAGGGTGTCCACTTAAGGGAGCTTCGACTGTAGTAATATACTAGTGAACTTGGTGACTAATATTCAAATTAATGTGACAAAAAAGCATCTTCACTGTTTAAACCGTTAACAGTTTAGTGGCATATGGCATTACCTTCGATACTCTTTCCTGCACAATGAATGTGACAAAACTTGCCGCCATGAAAGCCATCCCCAATGCAAGAAATATGGCCAGCAAAAGAGCAGAGAAGTCTCCTGTCACATTGTCAGCCTATAAAAAAAAATCATAATAAACATGCACAGTGTCATAGGTACATTCACTGCCTATCAGTATGAGCATCTACACGTATATGGTTCACTACACTATTTAACAATTAAATTATGAGCTCGAGATTTCTATGATGTGATAGTTGATGAGGCCGTCTCATTTTAGTAAAAATCATAACAATTGTCTAGTAATAACTCAAAATCGTCCTCCGAAACTTCGGAGAAACGAGAAGAAACCACAATTTTGTAGACGACCTCCGGCCACTGCACACTAATATAACAATAGAGTGTTTCTGTCGAGGAACTATCGGCTGATAGTTGCCCGCGGAAATTTTATGTTCTAAAAAACAAATATTAGCCCGAGAACGAAGTTCGAGGGCTAATATGCTAGTTTTTTAGAACATAAAATTTCCAAGGGCAACTATCAGACCGATAGTTCCGAGACAAAAACACTCTATTGTCATTATTGTTCACACTAAATTTTCCGTGCGGCGGCCTAAAACTGAAAACCTCATTAATTTATTCATTTCGATTTCTAACACGCTTGGAGCTTCAAAAATAGTTTTGCATTCAACTTTTGTCTCGTAAATACGTACAAAACTTTAGGTTAAACTTTCGGTATTAC
The DNA here is from genome assembly GCA_029204205.1 of Desmophyllum pertusum. Classification (NCBI taxonomy): domain Eukaryota; kingdom Metazoa; phylum Cnidaria; class Anthozoa; order Scleractinia; family Caryophylliidae; genus Desmophyllum; species Desmophyllum pertusum. The sequence goes on from MU827349.1 coordinate 309,292, forward strand.
TTTTTCAAAAGTTATAAATCGACTGAGTGATTTTTCAGTTCCATCTAAATGAAGTATGATTTGTATGAAAAACGGCGGCAAAGCCTGGCGCGGGTTCCGCCAAGTCAGTTGAATGAAAAGAAAGCAGGACAAAAAGTTTTCTTCGGATTATTTCTTCGCTCAATCTCTTCTAATGATTCATATATTCTGGAAAATTGTGCAAATGATTTAGCACAAAATGGGAAGATCGGAAATAATTGTGGAGCTGAACATTATATTCATTTTACAAGTCAAACGGACAACTGAACGGAGTCGAAGGTTTCACTGCGGGCAAACGCTTGACGAACTGCCGTATTTATAAAGCTTCGTAACCGATATTTATTGTGCTGATTCAAGTTGGAATTGACAAGCCTCTTGGAAATACAAGGTAACAATACCGAATAGGCTAAGCTTAAACTTGTGGTGTAAACAGGCTATCATTTTTTGGACGAATTTGTGTCGGTTTACCGATCTTTCCGTAAATTGTTTAGTGCTCTTTCATTCGCATTTGTTGTACACTTACAGGAATTTACCATTAAATATTTCGTTCCAAACTTCGTGCATGCCAATATGTTATGAAAGAATTGATAGAGAGTAAATTCTCGCTATTTTTTAATTTATTCTTTCAACTGTTTAGCTCAAAACTGCACAAAAACGGGTGTTTTTCGCTCGGGCGGGCACTATCGATCCGGGGTTTTTTGCCCGACGGGCACTATTACCTGACAGTGTCTCTCCGCGGATGAACACTATCACGTCACGTGTTCGATTTAAGCCAATCAGAATCAAAGAAAATTTAGTGGTGAACTATAATGGCTGATAGTATACGAGTAGCTCAGCAATCAGATTGTCTCATTTGCATTAGTATACTAGTAGATTTTTAATAATTACAGTTCTTTCATGCATGAGATGGCTGGTACTGTTTGTCAATATAGAGCGATCTTTGCTGATGTCATTATTTTCATCTCGCATTTAAAAATTCATCCAATTAAAAAATTGATGTCATAACTATGCTAAAGAGAATAAAATAATGCCAACATAAACAAGGTCGCCCTTCTGTGCCAACTAGAACTTTGCCACTGTATTGAGCGAAGGGTGAGGCCAAACGTGTGTTTACAATGTCAAGTCCCCCAGACATTCCAGTCTTCCAAATATTTATGTTATCGTATAGAGTTTGGAAAACTGACCTTGTTTGTGACACTGTTTGGTAGAGGATAGTTTGTGGTCTCAATACTGTAAGATGAATCTCCCGTTTGATCTGTCAGCAGAATGTTACTCATGGCACTCAATGCCTCTGCTATAGTGTGATATGCCTGCAACGACACAGTCATGTAAATCATTACCACTGGCCTGTACACGTACTGTACTACTGGAAATTATAATGATTAGTGTGCTGGACTTCATTTCGAGCCCTGGCCAGGGTCATGGTGTTGTGTTCTTGGGCAAGACACTTTACTCTCACAGTGCCTCTCTCCACCCAGGAGTATAAACGGGTACAGGCATTACCTGACAAATTGCTGGGAAGTAACCTAGCCGCTTTATGCCAAGGAAACTGGAGATAAGTTCTGTAGTAGGCTCTGAGAATGCTTAAGTTTTCATTGATTGACCACCTCCGATATTTGGCGAAGAGGAGGAAGACTGGTAACTACTTCAAATTTTGCTCTTCTCGCTTCTGAAACTCTTTTGCCTCTAAATTCATGCTTGCCCTGTCTCTATCTAAACTATCAAGGCAGGTGAGTTCAAGAACAAGGTAGTGTCGAAAATAAGTTGGAATTTTGGAAACTCCCTCACAGAATTGACAATAAAATGAAAGTTTTCTTCGCTATCAGGTCGGCGTCCGGATTCGGCACACCTCAGTAAAATGTAACATAATTTTCTCTAATAGTTAGAATAATTATTATACTAGAAGAATCCTAGGCTTTTCAACGTAACTGTGTCCAAATATGAACAGTTTCTGTCACGTATTTTGAGAACGAATTTAAAATGTAAAACGATAATTATAATTCAAGTCGCTGCAAATATGCACATTCTGGACGAATGAAGGCCTGTTCCCTACCTTCAAAGGATGTTGAATTTTTCTGCTTTAATCGGAGCAAAGAGTACCAAAACAGGAGTTGGTAAAAGCGGAATAATCAGTCATTCTTTGGAAAGTATTTTCTCTCTTTTGTTTTTCATTCGTAGGTTAGAGAAAATAATGAAACTCTGAATCTAAAAGTGTCCGGATTCAGAGCAATATACTGTTAGTAGACATTTTCACCAGTCCTATTTACCTCATTACTGTACCAAACTGTGGTTTCAGTCTGTGATGCCACAGGACTCGTCCCACTGCTGTTAGTCTTGTTCGAGGGCATTATCATAGCGGGAACCTTAGGAGCAAGCGTGAAGCCAGCAACATAGACATTGAAGTAATTTGAAGCATTGCTGTCTTCCAACACATGCTCAGAGAAGTAAGTATTCAGGTCTGTCAGATCTGTGCCTGGACACCCCACTGCTGAGCATTTGTCCTTGCCTATTTTCTCGTTAGAACTGAAAGATAACAACCACATTGTTTTTTAGCCACTCTGCAATATGCGACATCTGTGTAATTAATTAAAATAACATTATTATTTGACATGCTCCTGGCAAGTTTAAAGATAACTAACTAGTCAGGGCTTTCAAACTTAGTATGACTTATAAAATAAACGATTATGGTATACGTTAAGCTTGGTAGTAATTAATGACAATGTTGCTAATCAGTTAGTGACAGAAGCTACCCTGAAAAATTGTATGGATAGGCGCGGTGCATGGCGGGGACAGTTCCTGCCCATTGTAGAGAAGTGACAGTAAGGGTGTCACGTTCAACTGTTCTTCTAATATTCTGAGCAACATGTATGTATTGAACTTGGTGACTACTCTTCAGGGCTAGAACCCAGACCACTCGATCCGGAGGGTTTTTGCAATGCTAAACTCCATTAATACTTTGTGTGGTCTCTATGGTATCTGTATTACAAGCCATACCATTACCATTCAACAAAGTTTACATTTCTTATTGATATCTTTGTGACAACTTCCATTTGATTGGACCAATTGGAATCTAAAACGTGTGAGGGGCAGAGTTGACATGACAACAGGGTATATAGTTTGCAAAGGGGTCAAGTTTGTTTGAAGCCCGTAAAGTGTAACATTTAAATGCTATTATGCCAGGGAATTAATGTCTGTTCCTCACCCACCTTTACCTTCTATTATTTACATGTAGCTTCAAAAGTATGTTACACATCCTACTGTAGTTTTTTAATAAGCCACACTAAGTACATACATACATTCTAGCTTGGATGCACTTGGGACAGTCGTTGTAGCCAAACTTGTAATCTGTACAATTATCAGGTACCAGATCCTTGCTGATAAACTAAGGCATGAACATTTTAAAAATGTTTCGAATGAGTTCAGTGAGTGCTGTGCAGTTTAACCAACTGGGCCCAGATATTCAAAGGGTGGGTAATGCCATCCATTGACAAATCATTATATCCAGTAGAAAAGTGTAAGCAAAACCAATACGCAAAATCCAGTAGAGCGCTATCCACACTTTGAAGAACCCAGGCCTGGTCACTGGTACTTACAGTTTATACCAGACAGGCTTAAAAAGGATGACACCCATTTTGAGCCTGATTGTGAAAGAAGGCAATCAATTTGTCCAATGGTGATTTTGTTTTGTTTACAATACACAATGTCCTAGATTTAAAATGACTGCATACATGAACACCTACATGTTGCACAGGAGAATACTGACAAATCTGACACTAAGGAAATGGTACTAGAAACTGTCATTGTTGCTGAGACTCAGTCACATCCAGTGTAAAAGGTAAATCTCAAATATGGTTGACAGACCCTGTGGTTTTTGGCAGGGATAAGACTGAGAAAATTTTTATCTGAAATTTTACATGCATCAACAAATTGCATTTTGTGATTTTCATGTTAACAACTAAATTTCAAAGATCAGTTACCCAGACTTTTTTTCATGTGAAACTGACTTTTTTAAAAGAAATATAACTGATTCGTGACCAGGAATTGTTTATTATCTGTGTAAGAAAATAACTCACCATAGCTTTGCATTGGGAATTGAGCACAAAATACTCATAGTTACAGCAAGATATGGCGTCGTTTTCAACCTTGGTGTACGTCTTGTTTCTGACCAGAATGTTGCTTCCATTGTTCCCATCTCGACTGTTGTACACATTAGATGTGACATCTTCCACATCAACTTTCACACCACCAAGGTACGTTTTGGCTTTCTGAAAAGTAACAAAAATAACATAATTTCTAAGCTAGCCTTACTTTCAGTGGTGGCCAAATGGCTGGCACATTGGACTCTGGATTAAGCAGTCCGGGTTTGAGTTTTAGTTTGGATTACCGTGTTGTGTTCTTAGGAAAGACCCTTTACTTTCAACGACGGCAAATTGTCAGGGAAACCTGACAACAAATGCAGGGGGGTTACCTGCGAGGAACTAGTAATAAGTAGTAGCCCATCATCTAATTCGCTTTCGATCTTCCTAGAAAAATCTTCCCGATTTTTCTAGGAAGATCGAAAGCGACTCTGCTCGTAGGGTACCCATCATCCAGAGGAGTAGTGATACTCCTAGACACTGAGAGTGCCAGCCTGATAAGCCACCTTAGGCTTGTAGTGAGACTTATAACCCTCACTTTCACTGACTAGAGAGGTCACACTGGTTTGAATAAGGGCTGCCAATTCCAAATTCCAGTATGTGATATTGGTATTGGTTTTTCCACACCAGCCACCAAGTTCCGATTCGTTTACAGCACTTTTACGTATTTTCATGAATAAAATTGCGGTCATATTTTGGGTCATATTTAACATGCATTCTGATTTGTTGAGAAGTCATTTTAAATGAGGCTATGCAAATACATAAACATAGCTTTGTATGATGACATACAGTATCAATGAATTTTTGTTGACTTTATTTTCTAAAAGAAATAAAAATGGCCATTTCTTGATTACATAGTCTAATGCAAACACTCGAGAAAGTTTGGGAGAATTTGAAAGTATGTGACTGTACTGATGTATATCCTTGTCTGCGGCTCATATTTACACTTTCAAATTCGTCAAAACGTTTTTGTGTTTGCATCAGGCCAGATGTTCGTTAGCAGTGCACCATTTTCAATGTCTTAATACTATAGTTTTAACATTTTCACACAGGGTCGACCTCATAAACTCCGTTTCTGTGCGTTTTATTGTATTTTAGTTTTTATAGCATTGAATAAATATGTATATGTAATTAAATATAGTAACAGTGATTTCAAAACCACCATGCAGTGTATATGTAATCTCGTACCCAGATCACCCTTTGCCACGCGAAAGGGAGATCTGGTAAAGTTCGATTTCAAGGCCCGATATACGGGCCTTCCCGTTGTTCTTAGTTGTCCTTCGGTCTGTTGTGATCGAATAAACATGGATGAATTCCTGGAATTCGACGGAGTTATTCTGAGAATTCTTCGAGACAGAGGTTTGGAAAACTTTGTTATAAAAGCCACAAAAGGAAGCTTTGCGGGAGATCGTTTTAAAGAAAAGGGACTGTTGACACTGTTTAGTTGTTCTTCCGACAGGCTACGGAAAATCTCTAGTGTTCCCGCGAATATGCGAAAATGTTTCAGTAGCGAGAGCCAAACACAGCACACATTAGAATAAGACGATATTTTAAGTAGTATCCAATATAGAATAGGCGTTACTTCGATCTTTACCAGATCTCACTTTTCAGTGTCAGACAGAGTGGGATCTGGGTACGAGATTAGTGTATATGATATTAACGATTTAGCTAAGCGAGTCAGGTAAGTTAGTTTAACAGTCAAAACGTGAATCCAAAAAATATCTGGGGATGTACAATACCTTGAAGGTTGCTGCCTTTTCAGCAGAACCCAGGTTTCTGTAGTCTGCAAAGAAAGCTTTGGTGTTGATGTCATCTACGCTCAAGTTAGACAGCTTCAGAACACGTGGAGGATCATTGTCTCTTGTGGGAATAGTTGTGATCAGCAACAAACCAAACAGAACCATTACAATAGGAAGAACGAGCTGCGTGATGATTGCTTTCTTGTCACGTTTGGAGTTCAGAAACCTCTTCATGAACATTGCTTTGTATTGATGCCACTTCAAACTAAAGCCTGTTTCCAGTCCTAACAAGATAAACATTCCAATTAACCCTTTCACTCCAAGAGTCAAACCTTGACTCAATACATGTGGTTATACCTTTTGAGACCAAAAAATAGGTGAACTGTGTAGCGAAAAGGTAGGTCAATCAAAAAACTAAACAGTGTTGTTTACGTTTCGAGGCTGCTGCCTCTTCTTCAGTGGTAAACGTGTAACTCTATATAGCTTTTGAGTCTTTGGATGAAACCCTAGTGTGTGACCATTCAATTGAAAGTTTAATTGGGCAGAATTTTCAAGTGGTGATGTTTGTTTTTGACAATTTTGCAAAATAAAATTCAAGATTTCTTCCTCAGTTTTGAACTTAGCACTCTTGGGAGTGAAAGAGTTAACCAAATTAATAATAATTATTCCGTCCATCTGTTCATCCTTTTGCTTGTTAGTGGTCCAGCCAGGATTCGAACCCGCGACTTACCAACTGAGCTAACTAGGCGGCAAACCCGGCATAATTACATTAAAATAGTTCAGACATATTTTGATAGTCCAACCCTAAATTGTGTCCCCTAGAACAATAAGTAAGTGCTGACCTCCGGCCTGCATCTCTTCAACTCCAGGCACTTCTACAATCTGCTCAGCTTCTTGGCCAGCAATCTCATGATCTTTAGCTCTGGAAAATCAAATAGAAAACTACTGCTTCAATTGAATTGTAACAATACAACAATCTCTGTTGATGACATTGTTTAAATCTTGCATTTACATGGAGAAATTCATCCAATTAAAAACAAAAACAGATATCATAGCATTACTAAAAATATCAGGTAAAATGTAGTTATCGTCCCAAATTTGAAACCCTCTTCAAACCATGCCTTCGAAAGTTGCAACATTTAGAAGTTTGTGTGGCTGTATAGAAACTTTTACCGCCCAACCATACAAACGTCTACAAAAAGCAAATAATCATCCAATATTCAACATTACTAGTGGTAATCCTATAAAGTGTAGTTTGGCAGTAGAAGTGTCAGATAAACTATTAATATAATAAAAAAGATGAACAAACATTAACCCTTTCACTCCCAGAGTCAAACCTTGAGGCAATAGATGTGGTTGCAACTTTTAGTTTGTGGATGAACCCCAAGTATGTGACCATTCGAATGAACTGTTGAGCGGTATTTTCACGATAGGCTATTTCTTTTTGACAATTTTTTCAAAATGAAATTCCCGATGTTTTCCTCAGTTTTGAACTTAGCACTCTTGGGAGTGTAATGGTTAAACGTATTAAAAACATACATGTCATCCACAGTTTTCTCTGAGCCTTCTCCAACTTTCATGAACACTTCCTCAAGAGTTGTGACAGATACTCCAAAACTAGTGATACCATAATCCTCCATCCTGTCTACAATTGGAAGAAAAGAGTGTTTTCACTTGACATCACAGTGGTCATATATTTGCTATTGTTCCAAACAGTGAAATTTCTCTCCTTTGCGAATTGAGTTATATACAAATATTTCCTATTGTTTGTAAACACCAATATGGCTGCCGTTAAAACACTCAATGTCATTATAAGGAAAATATTTATTATTATAAACCATCAATTGACAAGCTACCAAGACTACTACAATAGGTTTATCTTTTTATATAACTCTAGCAACAAGTTCCATTTTAGCAGAATCTACTGTACATATACATCCCTTTAAATGAAGAAAATCAATTTGTATGGGACTACAGTGAAACCTCCATTAAGGGGACACCCTCGAGACAAGGAGAAGTGTCCCCTTGATAGAGGTGTCCCTTTAATAGAGGTAATGGATTAAAAATATGTTATGAGCATTCATTTTGCTGGGACAAAGTTTGTGTCTCCTTAATGGGAGTGTCCCAAAGTAGAAGTTCCAATGTATAACAAGTTGCTCTGTCACAATAGTATGGCTCTCTTATTCTAAGCTCTTCCAGCTTTTAGCATTTATTACTGTTATACCCGACTAAGACGTTATGACTTTATTAATTTTAATATTCTTACATTCTCAGGACTGACCAACAGGACTTTTTATTGACACAATTGTATCAATATCGCAAGGAAAAAATACATATTCATTACATGTGCACGCTGAAATAATTTTCAACTGGGATAAAATACATGATACATGTATAATTTTAGCTTACTTTCTATTTCTTGAAAGAGTGTTTCAAATCCACTGGAGTGTTCACTGCTCAAAACAAATTCCATTTCAGCACCAACACTACTGAGCAACTCTGCACTGGGGACATGATCGATGATCAAACTTGTAACTGCATTCTGATTGCAATTTGCATTCTTCACCAGTGTCAAGTGATAGCCAACACCATACCTAATAGAAATAATACAATCAAATTAATGACAATATAGGGTTAAAAAAACAACAACAACAATAACAACAGTTGTAGCTTTGGGGCTTCCAGAATTTCTTAAAGGAATTCTCCACTGTTGTAACAAGTTGCCATTAAATTGATGGGAAAATAATCTAAACCAAAACATTGTTGAAAACGAAGTACAATTATTTCAGTGTTAACGAAAACAAAAATGGCCACAAATCTCTGCCATTTGGTGTTCAAATTACTCACACATCACCATCTTGGATTATGACGTTTCATGATTGCCCCCTTTGTTACACAACAAAAGAGCTATAGCTTTCTGACAATAGTGGTAACCACAATATGTGATAATTTAACGCCCAAAGCGGCTGATATTTATATCCTTTGTTTCCGTACACGTGAACGTTTTCCCAATTTATTTCAATAGTTAAGACTATATTTCCAACAATTCAACAGCAATTTGCTCCAACAGTGGAGGTGTCCTTTAAAGACAGAAGAGTATTACCTGCTCTTAAGAAACAAAGAACTGCCACAACATCTCAACTGTCCATCAGCCATGATGGCAATCCGGTCTCCAAGAAAATCAGCTTCATCCCTGAAAATCAGATGACTTTGATTTGTATAGAAAGTCAAACACACACAACATACAGCTATTGCAAGAAATGTTGTCAGATAGAATCATTAAACGTCTATAGCTGGTACATGTACATGTAGTCTGAGTATTCATAACAATGCAAGGCTGCAGTGAATAACACATTACCAATGGCACACCTACATATTGGGATATTGTCTATCAACTAGCCTCATAAATACAGGGTTCTCCTTATCGGGCTGTAAAGAGCAAAACAGACATGTACCATCACTTGCTACACTTATTACTGCCTGTAGCACGGTGGTTGTTTCTGATGAGATCGGTGCTTTTTGATTCTCACTGTGTGACTTAAAAGTGTGCTTGTACATGAAATAATCTAGGTACTAATTAGTCTGCATGAACTTATTTAGCTTACATGAAGTGAGTTGTTAAGATAATGGTCTTCCCCGCTTTGTGCTTCAGTAGCAGGTCCCATGTGCCTCTTCTTGCATATGGGTCCATTCCTGAGGTGGGCTCATCCAAGAACACAGTTTGTGATTCTCCAATGAGTGCAATAGCACAACTGCAAATGAGAAAGGTTTCTCAAAACCTGGTTACGATATCAATAGGAGATTTGCATGATGGCATAATTTGACTACAACTACCAGAGTCCTTCAGTTTTTCTTTTTCTCATGCTAATTAGAGCCATTGTTATTTAAACCCCAATGGGGTTTAAAAATTTAAATAATAAATCAAAAACGAAATGAATTATGGTAGTTGTTGTCAAATGACAACATCGTGCAAGTGTGCTATTAAATTAAGAGTAATGCTGCAGAGTGTCAAGGCTTGAGAGCACAGCACAACAGACGAACTCCAGAAGCACAAAGTATTATTCTCAATAACAACTACCCTTGGTAACTCTACACGAGGGATACCAGTCACAAAATACTAGTCACGAGATCACAGTTCCAATATACTGCTCTGGTCCCTCCTTCAAAAGATGCACCCGCATCGACAAAGCTAATACTGAGTAAACTAAGCTTAAGTACTTGTAATCGTGTCACCAGTTCAAGGTTCATTTTATTGATTTAATAATCCGACCGATAATCTGCCATCCACACAGGAGTCCTAACGTTTAATATCGGCTAATCACAGCTCACGCAGCTAGGGTAGAATCAGGTACAATGCTTTGTGTGTTCCTGGTCATGGGGTCCTTCACAATGGACAGTGGGGGAATAGGTGCTGGGTTGTCAGCTCGAACTGGTGCAATGGGCTGCCCAGGCTGCTCGTGCTTAGCACTGTCAGTCAGCTAATCAGGTGCATTTGGGCCACAATACACCTTTAATCAGTCATGATGAACAACATTGGTCTTGGATTTTGGACAGTCTTGGACTTTCTGTCTCCGCCGGTACAGTTTCTGTACGCGATAGACTACATTGTATATCACTTATTCCCTTCATGACCAGGTACAGACCATCAAAGCTGAGCATCAAATTCGGGCAGATACATTTCTTCCTCTGAGGACTGTACAGCCATGCTGGCTCTCCTCACTTATACCAATACTGGTTTACAGGGCAGTGGTCGTAGTTCTTCTCTTGCTGGTGGCTGCTTACTTTGACATGTTTGCTGGCAAACCGATACACCTGCTCCATCTGTCCGCCAAGAGTGACCTCTACATTAAACAACACTGGAAGCCAGGAACATGTGTTGTTGTATTATTCCTGGTTCCTCTGAACATAGTTATTCCCGGTTCTCTTGGCTGCCAAACAACGATGCTCTTCACTGTCTTCATTACATTCTTCTACTTCATTCTCTATACAACCCGGGGATCTTTGCACAGCTCTTAACACAGGGGCATCGAGAGAGACTGTCTACATTACCATGGCTTTGTCCTTGCTGATGATCAACTTCAATATCATATCCCAAGTATCTTGATCCACCTTGTGATCTGGTCCCCTGGATTCCTGAAATTAGCCACTCGAGTGCCCCATAATCAGCTCTAACCTTGAAGACACAGCCACCACTACAGCAAGTAACTCTTTTCTGTACAACCGCACAGACTTGGTTAGACTACGACTGAAGTACATAATCACTTTCTCCTCCTCCTCCTGTATTTGGGAGGGCATGGCGCCAATACCACTGTTACTGGCATCTGTGTCTAGGATGAACGTGTCTTCCAAGGCTGGATAGACTGAGATAAGACTTGCTTAAGCCACTGGAAAGCAGCATCTCGTTCTCGCATCCACACAAAGTCACTACATCTCTTTGTCAAAAGGTGGAGGGGAGACAATGCTTGAAAAGCCACTGATGAACCAACGACAAGAGCCAGAAAAATTTGAAGAGTGGAGACAGATGTTGGGGTAGGCCATTCATGAACTGCTCTTATCTTCTAAGGATCAGTGGACACACCTTCGCCACTCATTACATGACCCAGAATTACAACTCGCTTCTTGAATAGGTAACAGTTTTTTAGTCTTAGCTTGAGTCATGCCATTCAGAGTTGGACAAACACTGTTTGCAGCCATTCCAATTCAGCTTCAAAGGTCTTTGCATGGACAATGATGTCATCCAGGTAAAAGCAGGCACACCGCCGATGGAATTCCAACCAAGACACGTTCCATGGACCTCTAGACAGTTGCAGGAGCATTGCATAGACCAAAAGGCACGACGCGAAACTGATGCAGGCCACTATCCGATGTGAACACTGTCTTTGGTCAATCACGCTCCTCTACTTAAAACACCATAAAGTTTTGATGACCAACACCTCAAAGAAGCAAAGTTAAGATAATGTTTTTTTTACTAAGCTTTACCTGAGTTTGCGTTTCATTCCACCAGAGAGCTTAGACGAGGGCCAGTTCATCTTATCAACAAGCTGAATGTCATTGACCATCTGAAGTACTTCCGTCTCGGCTTGTTGACCAAATGTTCCCTACATTTACATTAAAAAAAGAAACTTAAGTAAATAACTATTTCATATACAACCAGGCAGTGCAATATATTATTCCATTCAGTTAAAATACGATAATTATGCACTGCATGTATAGCCCCATGGAGCTTACTTCTTCATCCACATCAGTTGCACGTTTGGATGTTTATTAACTATATGTCCCAGTTCGCAACTTCTCTCAACCATCTTATAGCAAATGCAAGCAAGCGGACAGTCATTAAAAACACCCAGGATAATAATTATTGCTTATACTGTAGTGTTGGGACTACTGTATTTTTAATTGCATTCTTTTCTCTTCGGATACTGTACTGCAAACATCAACTCAGGAAACATGGGTCTTTGAAATATTACCATGAATAATATACAGCTGAACCTCTCTACATTGGCCATGCCACTCTGGGGCAGAATATAAACTGGGTGTTATTGTTGTAGAGAGGTGGTCTCCAGGTAGGGAGGTTTCGAAAAGAGTAAAGTGTATGGATCAGTGAGGGTCAGGATGAAACATCCTGCCCTTATATATAGGTAGCTGTTAGTGGAGGCTTCACTGACTTTGTATACATTTTAAAAGTGCTTATTGTTACTCCAAACATTTGAAGGTGACAATACTCAAGTACAATTCCATGGTCCAAACCCCTATTTCCACCAAATGGATCCTTAGGATTCCATACAGTTATGGGATGTACAATTGAAAAGCAAAGACAAAACCACTACAAGCGATGAAAATCATAACTTTGTTAACCCTAAGTTTAAAACTGAGGAAAACATTGCAAAATTGCATCGCGCAGAATGACGGGACATCATTAATTATTCATGATCACCGAGGCGGTGAATTTGAATGCTTGTGCGCTTTGAAAGGCCCAGAATAAGAGAAGAAAGGACCAAAATTGTCCGAGTAGCGTTGGTAAAACTCGCTTTTCTAACCTTTTTATGCCCTAACTTGTACTTTGACAGGCGGGCTTTTGAAGAGAAATGATGCATCTGCAATTTTAGCCGAAAATGAAGTCGTTTTACATAGTATAAGAGCCTGCCTTTTGCACTTGAAAATAAGACAAAACGGGCTATTTTTAGTATGGATGTCGTCTTTGAGAGGCGATTTCTGGAAACCAGGACTGGCTACCAAAAACTGACCTACGGGAAATGGAAGATGGATCTTTCCTTTAATAGAATCCGTTTTAACTTTGATAATTGGTGGACAAAAATCACTATCCCCTTCAGTTTTAAAACTATGCGTTGAAAGTTCTTTCGAAAATGGCGCGTTGTGGACCAGTGCGCTATTGTTTTAAGCGCACGACTGAATAACAATGCCTGTCAAAATTATCAATACCCTATTCAAGAAAACCACTCAGTTGTAAAATGCCTCATTAACTAATCATTTGCCGCGAACTTTGAAATCTCGGTGAAACAGCTGATTAAGTCAGACTTGCCGATCAGACCATGAATAAGGAAAACGAAAATGTCCGTGATCGAAAGCTCTTTTCAGAGCTCTTCGAATCCCCGATCCATCCATTACTATTTCACATGGTCCCTCCTTTTATCAACGAAGATAATCCTAAGTATTATCTTCAAATAAACGGCGAGGTTTTCTGGAAATTGAGAGAAGTTTCTGGACTACCGAGAACGGCGTTCGAATTACTGCAAACAAGTATTCAACCTCTTGATTACAAACTGGAGGAATCTTCTCGCGACCGCATCGGGCACGCAATCGCCACAAACATCCGAAAATTTCAGCGAAAGATGGAGGAGATTACGGTCATTACGAACGGAAAAAAGAGGAAAAGAACGCGGGCTGAGACGTGGGTCCTGAAGTTACAATAAATCCAGAAGAGATACTTCAAGAATTACACGAAGCATTACGTATCTCACACGGCTTATTGAAGTTGGTGTTTTAAACATGACGACACAGTCGGCTAGAACTCCAGTCTAGCACGCGCAATTATACATACAGATAAGACAGTTTACTTTATTCTTGCTCGAAAAGGGTAAGACTCCGACATTTCTGTTTGAACATTTAACGTTTAAAACCGCTCATAAAAATAAGGTTTGTATTCTCTCTATTTCCCGGTCTACTAACAGCTGTAGCAAAGCGCGCATCGCCTTTGTTATGTGTGAACAAACGATTTGTTTTCTTTCGTCGGCAGCGAATTCGACATTTCTCGGATCACAGCTAAACTCAACGAAAGTAAAATCTTAAGCTTCCCAAGAAAAAAAAATGAAGGCGGCCGCCGCGCTGAAAGCTCCTGATTAGTACTTAAACGTGTGATATTGCAAGACAAAATGTTTTGGGGCCTATTGTATTTTTGCTCCGCCTCCTGCACTTTGATGAGCGAGAGGTATTCCCTGCGGATAAAAGCGCGCATTTTGTTGACCAATGATAGGCGCCCGGTTCAAGCTGAATGAGCAATATTACAGACCTATAAGTTTTACTCGACTGTGAGTAAATGTTCCGATAACAATAGGCATTCTGCGCGATGGTCAAAAACAAACAGTACGATATGAAAGCACTGCTCAATAGCTTTCATTTGAATGGTCACACACACTAGGGTTTCAACCACAGACTCAAAAGTTAGAACCACATTTATTGACTCAAGGTTTGACTCTGGGAGCGAAAGGGTTAAACTAACCTTCAAGTTGATGAAAAATTCCAAATGTTCTTTGACTGTAAGTCTGTCAAAAAGAACATTATGCTGAGGACACAGTCCCAGACTCTCTCGGATAGCATCCATATCGGTCAGTATACTCTTGCCATTAACATGGGCAGAACCAGAAGAAGGAGTATAGAGACCCGTTAGAATTGACATAGTGGTTGTTTTTCCTGCTCCGTTGTGGCCAAGCAATGCTGTGATTTGGCCTTTGTACATGTTCAGTGACAATCCATCCACAGCCACTTTAGAACCTGTTGATCCCTAGGGAAGAAAACAATGTTTTCAAGAAGCATTTTAGAAGTTTGATAGGTGCATCATTGTTTCATAAAGATTAATGATGTCAGTGGTGACCTCAACGAACTGTACACATTATATGAGCAAGACATGTGAGCATACACTGTATACACTGTATCACATAATACCGTTGGTCCATTCAGCACAAACAATCATGAGATGTTTCAAAAACGTTTGGTGTACATACATGGTACAGGTAAACATATTGAATCAACTTGTCTAACACTTGTGTGAATTAATGTTGATGTGGAATTCATGATCTTTATATTTCAGGTATACCTTGAACACTTTCCTGAGATCTTTGATGCCCACACCAATAGGCAGGTCATGAGATTCATCTTCAATAGCTGGATTCTCAGAAGTCTTATCCACTGGATTCAACTCCTAAACCACATAGAGGGTAACACATCTATCAGACCAGACTTAAATAAAATTGTTGTTTTCTGTAGCTTTGTATTCATTTTGCTGAGCTCTACTACATGGACATAAAACATTGACAATCATACCTGCTTGTATGAAAACAATTCACAATTATAATACAATAAGGTAAAGTCTTCACAAGCCTAGTGGCCCACAACTGCCGGAGCTTATCCCGTTTTTTTTTTCTGTAGCACGAAGCGACTAGAAGTATTGCTACTCCCATGGATGGGATGCTAGTACATCACAGGCTACCCCCAGCATTTCGTCGCAGGCTACCCCCAGTACCCATTTATACTCCTGGGTAGAGAGAAGCACTGTGAGAGTAACGACCAGGGTTCAAATCCGAACAGCCCGATCCGGAGTCTAACAAGCTAACCATTAGGCCACCAAGTCTCTCATAATGAAACCTGTATAATAAGAAGTTAGCCTTAAGGAATGGGTAGGTGATTGATTGAAAAAGGTTCACCATCGGTTCACCCACCCAACTCATGATCAAGGCAACCTGGTTTTTTGAAAAGCCCATTCATTCATCCAGGATTTTGATGTACAGCTACAAAAACATTAAATCTCCAGGCACTGATTGTTCAAGGGGTAGATAACGCAATCCAGTGGATAAGTGAAAAACAAAGCATTAACTATACTAGCTGCATGTGTCCACTTGATAGTGATTTATCCAGAGTTTTCAGTTACAACCAAGTGGTGCAAGTTTCCAGGACGTTGACTTCTAATTAGTAAGTGACCACAGTTCAACTTGATACAGTTCGACTTGATACAATTGCTTAACTATACATTATTCGTAACCTCGGATAGAGTTGAGACTGACAAGAACCCAAAGTGAAACATCATTCGTTGACAATGCAGTCGTCAGCAACTGTTAGCAAAGTGTTTCTTGGCCAAGGAAGACCTGAAGCTGTGTACTAAATTCTCTAATACGAGACAAGTTCTAGCAATGTGTACCTGTTCTGCTCCAACTTGAATAATGTTATCACTGGATGCTCCACACCAGTAGGTCTTCGTGAAGGGGAAGTAGAATGGTTTGGGGATTCCATAACTCCCTGGGAATACTGCCTCTACATACCTGAAGAGAGAAGTACAGAGTACAAACTCAGGCTACCCATGGTGCATCACAAAACGTTATAACTGTATTTAATAACTGCATCTATTAGTGGAGGTTGCGTGGCCGGGACATGCAGGAGCTCCAACCTTTGGCAGTCACCTCCTAGATGGAGAGCCATCCACGAGTGTTGGTAAATCCTGAAATCCCAGCCACGAGCCCCCAGGCTGAGGGAAATTAAACTTCTAGAACAGGAAATTTAGATAGCTGATCATTCACGTTTAAAACAACTAACACCTGCGGCAGCTTGGAGAAAATTGCAGACTTTTTCCAGACGGTGACTTCAGTTTCCATACATTTTCCAGGTCTGGATATATTTCCCTACTTTTTCTAGATACTTTGCCAGATTTTGCATGAACCCTAGCTGCCAGTACATATACAGTACCACCTAAAAATATGGACCCATTTAGGGCCTCCTCTATGTATTGCCGCGTTTCAGCTCATCACGCTGAGATCAATCTTCGTCTTTGACGAGGCGGCATTTAGACGAGATAATACAGTCACATTGTTGTTACTCAAATTAAATGCTTCATATGATAACATACCATGTGATTATGCCATATACCAAGCTCTGTACGACAAGCATTCCTAGAACCATGTCAAAGCTGAAGTCGTCATCAGCCGAGGGAGATCTGGAAACTCGACCCCAGGTCAACCCAACCTCTAGTGACTCAAACTTTGCAATGATACGAGTAGCAATTCCAAGGCAAGTATTTGGTAAAAGGCATGCAGCGGCCTTCTCGCCCCTGTGTTAATAATAAAGTAATGTGGATTAGTTGAAATTATAATTATTCTCTGTGAGGAAGAATTAGCAGGGATAGGGTTGTTTGCTTTCATCTGTCTCCCCACTTTCTTCAAAATCCTCCTTCTGTCAATGTTTTAAATAATGCAACAATCACTAAATAATGCACTTTTCTCTCCTTTGTCCTGCCCTGTGCTGGTCATACACTGTTAGTAGCAAGTTCACCAAGTACATGTACGCCTTCCATACTCCATGCTATATATCGTAATGATACATTGTATGTCATTACTGTAAGGGCTGTCAGTATGTTAGGGACCTAAAGTACAGTGCAATAGAAATCACGAACATTGCCTTATTGATGATATGTACTTCATTCAGAGTGTGACTAGATTACATCCTGTACATGTACATTTACATGTAGCTACTAAAAGTACTTAGTTATGATTGTTATCACAGTGTAGCTAGTAGCATGCACATGTGTACTCTATACTGTACTTTGACAAAGCTTCATATGCCTCCTGCTGGGAAAAGTTCTGGTATGGAACCAAAGAACAGTACCAGGCCACTGCTCCAAACAGCATACCCACAACTGGTCTTGAGAAAAAAACGCTGCAGATGGCAAGTTTAAATGAAGTGTTATAATTAGTATCCAACTTCAGACTGTACTGTATGATACAAATACTGCGCAATTAACGGGTACAAAATTTGTGATATTGTATAGTTACATGTAGTTTAATAAGGTGGCTCGATGTAGTTTTTTAGCGATGGGGTGAGAGTTTTGAAAACAAAAATTCGATCAGAAGGCAAACTTCGATATTTGCCATACTACACCATAATGATGACATATGATGATAGTTTTATTTTCCACTGGTTCCCAAGCAACAGAGGTTACCATAGCAACAATTTCGGTATCCTATTGGTTTTGCGTTAAAAAAGTCGGAAACATTGCATCCATTTTATAATATTTCGACTCTCTAATAATTACAAAACATGGCTGGTGTATCACCTCACGTGAGATTATTTTTACAGTACCTCTAGCTATTCTTATGTCTGAAACTGTTTATTTAATATTATATCATTAACCAATCACAGTGTATGATAATTTCTTAAAATCAACCACTTAATTATCATTACCTTATAGCAAAACAGAACATAATGCTTGCTATGATATAGAGTGTAAGAAACACAAAGAGTAGAAAGCCATCAGAGAACTCAAAGATCTTCATCACCTGTTGAATAACCAGATGGTGCTTAATTGCATGATTTATAAAACATGATTTATTCACTTTAATTTGTTTGGCAATCTAGAAAATAATGCTTTGATTTAAAAGTTTAAACTACCAAGGAGGATTATACATACAAAATTTATGGAAAGCAGTGAGTAGAATTTGGAATTAATAAATAAAGCAATTAACAAAGACTTTTCCTTGAGGCTTGGCACTCTGAGCGAGACCCCAATGCGGGAAATGAACGTATTGACATACCAGCAATACACAAGTCATTTGCGTGATTCGATCTGACGCGCAACGATCGCGCGCTTTGTTACGTTTCCTAGCGTAGCACGCGCAAATAGTGAACCGTTAGAAAAAAGCCGTTACAGCTTTTATGACATTTGAAACCGATGAAGGACGACGATTTTTGGTCAAAACGTCTTAAGTTAGTTTTTTTTTTATCAACGCCGTACTTAACGTCCAATACAATAGTCAGTGTCAAACACAATTTAGATTCTATGTCCATTCCTGACTGCAATTTCAGTATTTTTCGTATAAAGCAGTTACCCGTTACTCCTACAATATACCAGCATTGCAAAACACCATTCTGGCAAATTTTCTAGAATTTCTAACATTTGAGAAATATTAAAACAAAATTAACAGCACCACATGTAGTATTAGACAAAACAAAAAATCAAAAAATTATCACCAATTGCAATGTACATTGGTAGTTTTAAAATACATGGAATCAACCTCAAAACGTCAAAAATAGGGTACGTTTGACTTCTTTTAAATAGTGTTGTCATGGCAAATAATTTGGACATCATAGCAATCTCAATTTGTTCATTGGTAAAACTTGTACAGATTTGTACTAAAAGTTCATTGCTGATGTACATTGAAGTTGTGATATTCGATAGAATGCCAAAGACAGGGCAGTCTAAAGTATTACAAGCCACCTTAAATAGCCTAGAGAATCATCTGAACAGTCACAGTCCCAGGCTCTAACGATTCATGACTTATGGTTTAAGAAGAAAAGGGCTGGGTTATGGGTTATTTATGGAGTTCCACGTATGCCAGGACTATTACATGTATATCAAGGGTGCATGTGCAAAAAATATTCATATTAATAATTGTCTGCAGTGTTACCTTTAAAAGAATAGTGGCCAAACTAATAGAAATGAGTAGGAACAGGAGATTTTTAGTAAACCATGCACTCCAGTGAATCCAGTTAGCCAGTCCCATCATCTTCATTGATTCTTTCAAACGATTCTGTTTTTCATGAACCAGCTCCTGTTGGAAGAGAAAAAAACTGGTTTGACCCCAGGATCAACACTAGATAACCTGTGGTGTACTGTCCTGATGTACCACTAGCATTGTCAGTGTTAGGTCAATGACTTAAGCCCTGGCCAAACGGAGACGCAAGTAGACGCAAGTTTTCAACTTGCGTCCACTTGCGTCTCCGTTTGGCCACGACTTGCGTTGACTTGCGTTGACTTGCGTTGACTTGCGTTGACTTGCGTTGACTTGCGTTGACTTGCGACGACTTGCGTTCACTTTGATAGAGATTAAATTTGAGCGCAAGTAGACGCAAGTTTTTCACCGTTTGGCCACCCAACGCAAGTCAACGCAAGTTTTTTTTGTTTACTTCTAGTACTGAATTGCAGCGCGCGCAGGAGCATTCAAATAGCTTTCTTTTGGCAACTTGCGTACACTTGCGATAAACTTGCGACTCCGTTTGGCCACCAACGCAAGTCTGTACGCAAGTTCAACTTGCGTCTACTTGCGTCTCCGTTTGGCCAGGGCTTTAGAAAATAATAGCTTTTGCAACCTTTATTACATTTTCCTGACCTTTACTACCAGCTATGATACTGGTGTTGGGATGCCTTTGATTGACAAAAAATGGACTTTGATTCAGGAATATACTCGATTTACAGTACATCCTTTACAGTATCTTAATAATTATTACTGGCTAATAAATAAGTTAAACCCACGCCCATTTGATCACTGTTTATACCAATATAACCAATATATGACCAATGCAACGCGCAGTCTGATTGGTTGAGTAGTCACTTTGCATATAAGCCAAGGCTTATAATGTACGTTTACACAGTTATGACATATCAAAATTGCATTTTGTGGGCCTTATATTATGAAAGAACTAGGAAACAGCCACTTCTAATTTCTTAGTTATTTACATAGCCTGATGCAATCACTTGAGAATTTTTGGGCCAATTCAAACTACCGTAGAATTCCGATAGTAGCGCCCCCCCCCCCCCCCCCCGAAAGTAACGCCTCCCCGAAAGTAACGTTAATTTTTTACCCTTGTATTAAACCCCGAAAGTAACGGGCCCCCGAAAGTAGCGGCCCCTTCAAAAATGTTACCACTAAAACACAATAAACTCGTATTTACAGTGTAATGTAACGTTTCAAGTAATGCGGTATATGGCAAGTACATAAAGTTTAAATACAACTTGGCAGTGAATGGAAAACCGTAATTGAAAAAATACAATCGCTCACATAATTTACAGCCAATACCAAACAAGTGTATCCTTCTTTTACAAACATGCAATGAAATAACTAGAACGCGAAACACACCAAATTAATTCCATTAACGTACATTGAAATAACTGGAACGAGAAAAATATGAGTGTCTAATATGTTACGCGTCTTTTTTGTGTAAAACTGCTGCTGAATTACAAACGGCTTTCAACCATCCGAAAGTAACGGCTACCCGAAAGTAACGGCCCCTCAACCTCGTTCCCAGGGTCTCTCTTCTTCCCGCCAAACGCGATTGAACTCTCTGGCCTGCTAAATCCGAACGTAACGGGGCCGCTACTCAACCTCGTTCCCAGGGTCTCTCTTCTTCCCGCCAAACGCGATTGAACAATCGCGTTTGGCGGGAAGAAGAGAGACCCTGGGAACGAGGTTGGGCCGCTACTATCGGAATTCTACGGTACTTAATATCAGGCTAGCTATAGTACACAGTACATGCGTGCCATTTTCTATTTCTTGATACATGCCTGCACCAACTGACCTTTATAACCATAACAGCTGAGTACATGAATGCAAGTGTAAAAAGAAGAGGAAGCAATCCCTGTACTGTCTGTATGAAGAAATTCTGGGTGTACTTTGGATATGGCAATTGCTGAAAAAAATATATAACTATTAATGTTACATGTATGGCCTATTAATTTGTTCTCAAACTCATCAATAATTCATCAAGTCAAAACAAAGAAAAACATAACCGTGTTGGAAGTTTGAATACCTGGTCTTGATTAGCATAGATTTTTACGATTTTATTTCTCGGTTTACTCCTTAGTTTTTGTTTCAATTGAGAACATATATATCAAACACTAAAGACAGTGTTTCATTGGCTATCCAAACACCTCAAATTCCATCAAACATACACCGCTACACATCATATTTTGAACTCTCTTCACAGTGTTAGGATATCCCGATGAAACACTGTCTCGAACTACACGTACAGTAATGTTGAAAACTCTCCACAACAGCCACCCATAATTTTAGATTTTGAAAATCTGACAAATTTGAGCTGCGTTACAGCCCATCGCACTATCCTCAAAGTGCCACACATGTACGTATATTACTTTTGATAATTTTGTCCCACAAACAAGGTGCTGCCAGGGAATGGACTTTTGACTACATGTATGAGCGAAATTATATAGGCTGACAGCTATGTTTGTTTTAAAAGAAAAGGGTTATATTGAAAGGTTGGGAACCCGATATGCAGGCCATGCATTGCCATGGTCAAGAGGTGGCTATGGAAGAGACATTTCAATAAGAGTAAATGTACGGATTGGTGGCATGCACCATTGTAAAAAGTTGGCAGTAAAAAATCTGGCAGTGAAATCATAGAAATGTATCCATTCAATGAAAATGAATAAAGTAGCAAAGGACCGCGAACGAAAATGCTGCTGGTATACGTAGGATCTGTAAAAGATCAAATCAGCCAGAAATAGAAATTCAAGTGAAGTGAGCAAGGCTGATACTACGTAGAACACCTAAAGCGACAACGACATGATAGAGTCCAAACTGAAAGCCAAAAATGCAACCGTGGACAGCTGTTTCGACCTGGTTGGGTCTCGTCAGCACGGTGTAGCCGCATAAAATAGAACAACCAGCTATGAGGCCAATTGACTATTGAATGCTCGTGGTAATGACCTCAGATGAGCTCAAATTCAAATGTTTGCCAATTGGCCAACGCCAGCGCGTGACCATGAGTAACCGGCAAAGAATTTGAAATATCATGTCGTTGTCGCGATAAGGAAAGTGACGTATTTACATTTTAGGATTTTGTCCGTTAACATTTCAAGCTTGGGAATATGATGCATAATTTATGGGAATATGATGCATAATTTATGGCAATGTGATGAATAATTGATGTCATACCTGTATTTTTAGTGGTATTGGCCGAGTTAGGTTAGACTGTTCTTGAATGATGGCCATATCAACTGCATACTGCACCAGCACAAACCGTGACTTATAGCCGCTACAACAACCACTAAAACAGAAGAAAATCAGTTTTTATATAAACTTTCACCATACTGTAGGTCACTGAGGATTTAGAAGCCATAAGCCACGACATCCAGGACTATATTTCATATCATTTTCATAGTCACTCTAGTATATTTTTCATATGTCACCCTAGCGAGTGGCATAAAACAAAGCCAGCCCATGTTTTATAATAATTAAAGGGCTCTGGGTAAAGACATCCTCTTCAATGGTTAATTGGTTCATTTTGTTTCCAAAAACACCAAGGAGACATTTTTGCTCGAGCCCTTTAATTACATTGTATGCGTTCATTAAATCTATATCATAAAAAGCAGCTTGATACACCCTAAGCAGTACCAAATCATGATTGTCAACCCCAAAACGGTATGATGAGCCTCCAGGGTTTTCGTTTGCTGCAGGTGACCATTCTCGTCCCCAGAGGCCGCGATCCTTTTGGTCAGCACCAAGGAATCTCGGACTCTGGTTGGGGACAAATAGAACGAATTTTTTGATTGGCTATTGAAACAATGAACAGACAAAAGAAAATATAAAACGAGTACTCTGCGCAAGCTCAGAAAATCGGTACCAGCCAGAGGTCGTGATTTCTTGGTGCTGACCAAAAGGATCGCGGACTCTGGGGACGAGAATGGCAGGTGACAGGCAATTTTTGCCGCCTGTGAACCCCAGGGTTTAGTTTGAATAATAACGGCTGCGTAGGAGACTATTTTTACTCGGTTGTTCTTCTTATTATCATTTTGTTTTTTTAGGGTTCGAAAATTCAGTATGATATTTTGGGGGGTTTAAGTTTGGTTCAGGGGATTTTTTTTTTTTGCTTCAGGCTCTTTGGGTTTTGGTCCATGTCCGAACCTCCCCGTCACTTTAAATCCGGAGAACCCCCTGGGCTGTGAACATGTCCTGCGCCTTCAACTTTAATTTCCACTGCAAAACAATCCTTGTGGGTAATTCTCAAGAAGAATGTTTGTTAAGTTCTCTGTCTGTTTTCAATTTGTCTACACCAACGCTAATTGTTGAAAAGGAAACCCCTTCAGCATCCATGCATAAGGAGTGTTCCCACTCATGTTGGAAAACAAGAGTCCCAGGACCCCCAGTTCCAGTACGTAATTGGGGGTCCTTTCTATTTTTAAGGGTCCCCTTTAAAATGAGAAAGGCATTTTATAGAAAAATTCATTGCCTGACGAGGGAATTCCACGTTAAATTTCACGCGAAAAACCGATATCGCACGAATCGCGAAGCGATGAGTGCGATATCGGTTTTTCAAGTGGAATTTAACGTGGAATTCACGAGTCAGGCAATGAATTTTTCTTGAATCGCATAGCCTTTTACAAAAGGAAAAGGAATTATTTTTAAATACTTTAATACAACAGCGCTCGAGAAAGCCATTCAACGTCAAGTGTCAGGACTGTCAGGAGCAAGCGAACGAATAAGAATCAAGCTAAAGATTCTGTCCGGCACAAACTTTATATTTTATCCTCGTGGTAGAGGTTTTTTCCATTTTAATTGGGGAAACGTTATTTGTAGACATTTACGGGTTTGTCAGTAATTATAAGAACTCCGGCAAGTAGCAAAAACTACATAAGCTTATACTGAAGACAGAATCATGAACACTTTTACTTCGGCCGCGGCACACTGAAATGAATCAAAAGAAATCCCGGGAAGAAAAGCTTTGGAAAAGACGTCAAGCAATGCTGTAAGTAAGCTTATGCTTTATACCTTGAAAGAACTTAAGCTTATTAGCATTCAATATTCTAAGTTTTAAATTTCAATGGCTTAGGTCCATCCCTGGTTTGAGAGAAGGTTTTTAGACCTCGTTGACTTGTTTTCGTTTCGAATGCGAATTATTTTGTACTCAGTGCTGTGTAAACACTTGTTGATCTTCGAGCGGTTGTTTTTGTAGCTTCAGTTAGCACAAGAGAACTATTACGGTCAAGCTATCGAAAGTATTAGTTAAAGAATGTAAACAACTATTCTTTTAGCCGAAAAGTTTGACTATTTCGTTACAAACGGAACTGAAAAAAGTGTCTTCAAATGTGCTTTTAGCGAGTTTACCGATTCACCACGCGGTAATGATTGCTGTTTTCAAGTGGGTTTTAAAGTAAGATAATTTCATTACGGTCAAACTATCGACAATGTCACTTCAAAAAAATAGAAAGCTGTTCTATTAATGGAAAAATTTGGCGTATTTTTCTTTCTAGCGGACGTTTTGACGCCGGACTATACTATAAGCTTACTGTTTATTTACGTTTTGAAATTGTTCGCGCGGAACAAAAAGCTTATTATTTTGTAGTCTTATCCGCTACATTTGTGGCTATTTCTCTGACACTATGAAGTCATTTAAACGTTTTACTCTTTACTTTACTGTACTACCAACCTCGTCCGGTTGCTGCACTATTGTTTCTCCCATAGTTTTAGCCAGTTTCCTCTCTTCAGGTTTCTTGTACTTGCAAGCATCGATCGATGATTGCGCTTCTTCAATTTCTCGAGAGAGTTGAGTTTGAGTTCAAAGCTGACTAAATCTTGAATCTCACATTGGAAAAAACCCTCATGTTTGCTTTTGGCTTTTCTGACATTGATGCTGACATTGAAACCATACGAAAACCGCATTTTTATATTTTAATTTGCGATGCCGAAAGTAAACAAACACAATCTCGCGTTGGGCCTCGCTTTCAACTCACTTCATGCAATTCAGCTATGCAATTCAACTTCTCAGGCATGCAATTCCATGTTGAATACCCTCGCATCGATAGCCAATCAGAGTGCGAGAATTCTCTAAGCTATGCGATTCTAAGTGATATACACGTATGTAATAATACTAGAGGTATTGACCGCTGACCATCAATGAGCCAAGAGTTATTCGCTCGTTCGCATGATTTGCATCGTGATTCTTGCTTCGTTTTCGGGTTTGCAGCCAAATTCCCGTAGTTTCCAGCTTGGAGAGGCAATAAAAAGGTAAAGGAAACTGCTTGTTAACTACATTGTAGTGAAACTTTAACATTGTTTCTTATGTGTATTTTGTATCTTGAAAAATCTTATTTAACTCAAGAGTAGACCAAACTATGAAATCACTCGCAATTTTGAGCGCTGATTTATGTGCATCACTGGGACGCACTGTGGCTAAAAACTGTGCGTCATTTTTATTTTTTGTGCGTCAAATACGCAAAGCTGTGCTTAGGTAATATGCCATGATGCCTAATGCGATAAAGATGGTCCAGGAACTGAATGTTTTCAATTATTTTATTTTAATTATACACATATTGCTAAGCTTATTATTTCATGTATTTCATATATTTTTACCCGTCATCTTTCCTGGGTCCCACAGCCTGAAAGTTTGGGTAGGTGCTTTCTGTCCGCCAACGTTTCCTACTTCCACCAACAGTATGTGACAGTCGAAGGCTGTATTTGATCTGTTTAGGAAGTTCTGTAGCATCTTTATCAATGTCAAAGTCCAAAGCTATAAGCAAAATGATTTCGGGCTGTTAACATTTTATTCCACATAACATAACAAGTAATTTCTCCTTATCAAGTTGACACTGATATCAAAACTCATCTTCCTTTAATTTACATGTATCTGCGCCAAGTAAAGAGAGATAAGAAGAAGTGGATGGACAATCTAGCACAACAAACTGAAGAAGCAGCCACAGCGCAAAACATCAGGGAATTATATATAACCTCACTAAGAGAATGGCTGGAAAGAATTCAAGCAATGCAAGGCCAGTGAGAGATAAAGATGGTAAACTGTCAAAAAGATGATGAGCAAATGAACAGGTGGAAAGAGCATTTTCAAGAGGTACTTAATAGACCAATCCCATAGACTAGACCAGATCTTTCCGAGAAAGAAGAGGAGCTTAATATTAACTGTGGTAGAATATCTAAGAGTGAGATTAAGAAAGCAGTTAAAAAGCTCAAGAATGGGAAGGCCTCTGGCGGGGATAATATCCCTCCTGAGATTTGGTAAATAGATCTAAGCACCACAGCAGATATCTCATACGACCTTTTGAATGCAATTTGGGAAAGGGAGGTAATACCAGATGAAGCTAGACGAGTGGAAACAAGGTCTATTGATCAAGTTACCTAAAAAGGGCAACCTCAGCCATTGTGGAAATTGGAGCGGTATTACAAGGTATGCTGCTTTCAGTTCCAAGTAAGATACTAACTCGGATCATCCTAGAAAGATTGAAGTCACTGCGCTGGATGCAAAGTTGAGGGAGGAGCGGGCTGGCTTTAGAGCAGGAAGGTATTGCACAGATCAGATAGCAACACTGAGGATAATTCTTGAACAGTCCATTGAATGGCAAAGCACACTCTATCTTAACTTTGTGGATTTTGCAAAGGCATTTGATAGTGTTGATAGGGAAAGGCTTTGGAGACTTTTGCGGCACTATGGAATACCAGTGAAGGTAGTAAACATTATTGCAAGCATGTACAACACGTACAACAACTTTAGAGCACAATCAATCAATCAATCAATCAATCAAAATCTACTAGCTGTCCACAAGTGACACAAGTGGACTTCTAATTGGGGACTGGAGTCAAGCAAGGCTGTTTATTATCTCCGCTACTTTTTTCTGGTGGTAATAGGTTGGATAACAAGGAAATATTTATCAACGAAAGAACTGGAATTCAGTGGACCCTCGCTGAACAACTTGAGGATTTGGATTTTGGTGATGACGTGTGTTTGATATCTGCAACAAACAGTCAGATGCAAAGGAAAACAGAAACCAAAGTACTCAAGGTTAACAGTAAAGAGAGCAGCCCAATATCACTTGGAGGTGAAGACATTGAAACAGTTGGAGAATGTTGCTATCTGGGAAGTATCATCAGCACAGATGGGGGAACGACAAGGATATCAGTGTAAGGATTAGAAAGGCTAGGCATGCTTTTAGGGCCCAGTACAACCAGTGTGGCTCAGTCTCAAAACAATTCTCTCTTAACACCAAATTGAGGATATTCAACACAAATGTGAAACCTGTTATTCTCTATGGTTGTGAAACCTGGCGTTCAACCAAGGCTCTTCACAAAAAGCTTCAAGTTTTTGTGAATATGTGTCTCAGATCCATCCAGTGGCCGAACACAATAAGCACAAGAGCTGCTGTGACAGACCAATGAAGAGAGCATAATAACATCGATAAAACGGAGGAAGTGGGCTGGATTGGCCACACTCTCAGGAGAGGAAGTACCAACATAGAAAGGCAAGCCTTCGACTACCACCTACAAGGAAAGAGGAAAAGAGGATGGCCCAGGAACAACTGGAAGCGGTCCATGCTGCAGGAGTTGGAATGAGAGGGCTATACCTTGGGAAAGAGCCAAGACAGTAGCAAAGAACCGGGTGCGCTGGAGGATACTGGTCGACGCCCTATGCCCCCTGGGAGTCTAAAGGAACGACGACGACGACGACGACGACGACGACGATGATGATGACCTGCACCAAATTCAAAGTAAATGAGAATGAAAGTCACTAAGAGTTGGAACAAAGATAGTTTTTAATCTTTGTACTTGTATATGTACTGTAATTATCGTGATAAATGTCCAACTACTGTGGATTAAGTGCCGTCCTTTGAATAATACCCAAAATATTAAATTTATAAGCACCTGAGTGGGTGCTTATTCAAAGAAATACATGTAGAAGTGCACTGAAAGAGGCACAGTGTTAATACCATGAATATCCCACTTGAACTGTGACTCGCGTTTTCTTTGTACACACTCACCTAAACTTGAATTGGCTCAATTGTGTACACGAATACTGAAAAATCAAGTTACTCGAGGGATATTTCACAGACACCATATCACCTGCTTCTTTATGCCAACTGGCACATAAGGCCTGACACCATTTAATTATATAAATTAACATCAATTTAACAATACATGTAGTAATTAATTAATAAATTATTGTGCTTGTCCCATGTTACCGCGATTACTTTAATAATATTGCTGCAGAGTTTGGCCATATTCACCGAGGACAAGGTTGAGGAATTTGTCCAACTGCGGTGAATTTGCAACAGAACCCTTTGACATGGACAAGGTATTACAAATAGAGTAACCATGCCCCATTATGGCTCAATATAATTTCAGACAGTATGTACTGTATACGTACCACTCCAAAGCACTGCATATTAGCTACAGTCGAAGCTCCCGTAAGCGGACACCCTCAGGAAGCAGAAAGAGTGTCCGCGACTGCAGCTGGCTGCTCACGGGAATGTGTAAATACAGAGTTTGTACGAGCTACAGTTGAAATGGGGTCGTGTCAAGGCGGCTGTAAGTAGAGCTGTCTGCTCTAAAAGAGTGCCTGCTCAGCCGGAGCGCTTTGACTGTAGTATACTGTACATACATACATGTATACCAACATTACATGTACCTGCATAGTACTCAGCATGTTGTGAGACTTCCTCGGCCATTTGATCAGCAGATGACCAGTTTTGCTTACGAAATATACTCCTGGAAGCCAATTTCAAACCAGTCATACTTGCCACTCTGATCATGAGCTTTGTCACTGAAAGGAAGGAAAACGTTAAAATAATTATTTAAGCACAAACTACATGTAACACCTGTAACAATTACTCATTACAATTGTTTCACAAGTTATTGTCAGTAGAGATTCAGTAGAGATTCTTCCATGATATAAACAAATTATTCACAAGGCCTACATATTAAAATGTACAGATCACATGTAAAATGTACATGTATTCCAAAATAAATCTTCAAAATTATGACAAAATAATACTTTGAGTGGTTTAGAAAATGGTTTAGTCAGAAACTTAACCCTGAAATGTTTAACTTATTTATCATAATTATTCATCTTTGCAATGCTGCTGAATTACACGGGCCAACCAGGTGCAGCCACTAGTCCAGGCAGGTCACATGGGGCAACAGAACAAGAATTCCTGCTACTGTACATGTACATTGGACATTTTTCATCAACAAGAGCACATTTTTAGCAAATTTGCAACCATCTTTTTTTAGTCTAAATTAAAATAATTTATTTTTGAGGGGCCTGCAATGTGTTGTTACCTTATTCTTACTAATTTTCGCGCGTATTTAATTTCACGAAAATGACAGAGCCATAATTCGCGAGAATTTCACGAAAATGTCACCAAATTTAAATCACCATTTCAAACATCCATCATTTTATAATCAAAAGTAAAGCGTTCAATTGATGAATTGAAGGAAAATCAGTATTGTAAAGCCCGTTCCACACGAGCAAGTTTTCCTTGACAAGTTTTCACTTGACAATTTTTCTTTGCTCGTGTGTAAAGATAA
Organism: Desmophyllum pertusum; assembly: GCA_029204205.1. Classification (NCBI taxonomy): domain Eukaryota; kingdom Metazoa; phylum Cnidaria; class Anthozoa; order Scleractinia; family Caryophylliidae; genus Desmophyllum; species Desmophyllum pertusum. The sequence goes on from MU827349.1 coordinate 339,508, forward strand.
ATTTGGCAATTGTTTCCTTGACAAGTGTCCTTGTTCAAAAACTGGCGTGCGAGTTTTTGAACAAGGACACTTGTCAAGGAAAAATTGCCAATAGCGAAATTTGTTCGTGTGGACGATGCAACAAGTAAAATATGACAAGGAATCCCTGGTGCCCAGCGGCCTTATCTTGTTACTCGCGACCTGGGTCCTATTAAAGATGGTATAATCCGCTGTACAATATTGTAGTTGTTACGAAGAAAAATTGTCAAAGAAATATTGTTTATCGTTCACACAAGCAGATAAAATTTGTCAAGGAAAAAATTGTCAAACTAAATTTGTTGTTTATCCACAGGAGCAAGTAAAAATTGTCAATGTCCCTTATCAAGGAAAACTTGCGCATGCTCGTGTGGAACGACCTTAAATGGCTATTTTGGCGACTGCACCAGAGACATTTTGCAGGAATTGCAAGAAAACGACGAATCACTAGAGGAGGAATGTGGAGATGCATAAATCGCAGACAGAATTGTGACACTTTTTACCAAATTACAGTGTAATTTTCTTTGTGTAACATAGGTATTAAATTTCGCGTTTTTTAATTTTCGCGGCACATTTTTTCGCGAGTATTTAATTATTTTGCGATGTTTTTTTTAATCGCGAAAAACGCGAAAATTAGTAAGAATAAGGTATTTGCTGCTTTTTCAGTTAGTACAGAATATTGCCGTGGCTTATGAAATTTAATTAAATGTAAAAACATGGGAAATATTAGAGTCTGCGCGGTCTGCGTTATGGTGCGACTGACTTGGATGTTGTAGCTGAAATAATATAGGCATAATAATTTATTATAATATTTATACATGTGTTAATGTATAAGGCTTTTCTTAACTCATTTACACCTAAACCGGCCAAAACCGGCCAAGAGGAGACCACAGACTTGTGCCACTTTAATACGACATCATCATGCCAGATGATGTCTTCAAATGATAATCAACTCAGCTGATACATCTAGCGACGCGTAGGAAAATGTCTAACAAAGCATACCTAAACGAGCACAAAACATTCAATTGGGCCAGAGATACGTGCAAAACAACTTGGAATTTTTCCTCCAAAATCTAAAAAAACCTGACTTTCACTACCATTGACACTCTTTGTTAAAAAAGTTCACTTTCCCCAACGTTTTGGTGGAAACTTTTCCAACATGAACAAAAGCGACAGTGAAAGGCCAACAAAACCACAAAATAAAAGGAGAGAAAAAGGAGAGCAAGAACGGCAAAAAAAGGAAAATAATTAAGCCTGAAGTGTGGTGTTTTTCACATTCAAAAACTGTGTCAAAATTTTGATTTCTGTGCATGCCCAAGGAAAATATTTTTTTATTTTTGCTTTGAAGTAGAAAGGGATGTTAGTTGCCGTGTTGCGCACTACATGTTTTAGACATTTGGGCATTAAACTGTAGAGATAAAGGCCAGAAATAGGCATGTGGTATGTTAGATTGCTGTTTTTGGAAAAAGCCCATGTGTCAACGGGTTAAAGCACAGCCTTGTGTCATAATTATATATACTACATTGTAGCTCATACCTGGAGCTGATGGTGGGTAATATGCAAGATTCGTCCGGTTTTGTACTGCCTTCATTGCAAGAATGGTCATCTTTGCTTTGCTCATATTTTGTGAAGCACCCTTGTTTACAATCGTCTTTTGTATATCTTCAGATATTAAACTGTTGAGAACACCCTTTTGGATGTCTGTTGATGACACTGGTTCAAAAGTGCCTACAAAGAATGAGAAAGCAGATTAGCACGTAAGGTTAAGTATACCAATCTAGACTTGCAAAGTGATCCATATGCCGCCGGGCAGCCTTTTAGCCAGAATTTGAAAAGGTCCCCCCATAAATTTGTTAACGATTTGATGCATTTTTCATCATTAATTTTTATCCCAGAATTGGGCATCCGATTGGGCATCCAGGACAGCCGGATGCCCTTCTGGCTAAAACTGCTTAACGCCGAAGCTTATCTTGTTTCCATAATAGCGCATGAAGTGACTAGGTGTATAATTAACAAATTTATCCACTGAAGTGGAGGTGAATAGTGGTGGATATTTACAAAGCCATGAAGCGGCAAGCAAAATATCCACATTTTTTCACCGACACTGATCTGAGGTGGATAATTGTTTTAGAAGTATAATACGACACGAGTGAATGCCCCAAACAGTTATTTTATTCTGTAACAAATTGGGCAAAAACTTGTGGGGAGCCATTTTGTTTTTGCTCCGAGGTGAATAGCAAAGGATATCCGAAGTTTGAGTAACCAATCAGAGCGTGCGGAAAGCACTATTCATGTATTGCTAAATGCACGTACTCCCCCTGGATGGTTACCAGGTTACCACCTCCAGTCTTGTTGTCAGGTTGATATTATAGTACACTGTAACAATTTTTAAGTAAGCTTATTTGCTAGAAATAACAATATGTAGTTACTAAAAGAAGGAATGACCTAAAATGATCTAACATGAGCTAACACAATATTAAAAGTGATCTAAAATGACCTACATGTAAGCGATATTATTTAATACCCATAATGAAAAAAAATTACTTCAAACCAGTGTAGTAGAACGATCTAACAGGCCTACAACCCACAGTAACACAACTTTCAGGGGAACTAAAGCAAATTTCAAATAAAGGGATCCACAGCTGAGTACTTACCTGACTGTATAATGGGTCAAACGGTGCAGATGCCATGAAAAGACGATTTTGTCTGTGCGAAGACTTTCAAGAATTGTCAAGGACTTTCGGTTCCGAAAATTACCGGCGTGACGATAGTCGTTATTTTGGCCATCATGCAACGATTCTGGTATTAATTAATGAACAAACTGACTTCGGTCTTTCCACATGTTATATTATTGCAGAGTGCTTATTTTTACAATTAAAATTGTAAAAACATTCATAGCGAGTTTTAACCCCACTCGGGTGTCAATTAATCTCCCGACTGGATGAAATGAAACATTTCTTAATTTGTCCGATTTCTGGGATTGGAGATATATTGCGTGTTGTCATCATCCATTTTTCAGGGAGTTCCCAGTGGTGGATTTTCCCTGGGGTGGATTTTTGTTCTGTTTTTGTTCTGTGGATTCCTTTATTTATAATTTTTTAGACCCTGAATGTTGTTTTACTGTGGGTTGTGGGCCGCCGTCTTTTGTTCGAAGCCATTCTAAGTAAAGTGATTCTAAATATTGTTTACATCAGATATATCACGTTAGGACATCATTTAGATACCCGGCGTAGTAAATCGAACATTCAGTAATCGAACCCAATCGAAATCAATCGAACGACGAGCCTCTAAATCAAAACAACACGAACTACTCGAACTGTACTTGAACGGTACTTGCAATTAGAAAATGCACAACTTGTAACTTAAGGTGGCTGGACCCAATATTTTTGCATGAGCACCTTCCAACTTTGAACCTCCCATACCTAAACAGATTGATTTCAATTTCATATCCATTATAACACATGTGTTACATATAGACTGAACTACAATATGGTATGTTTTTTGGGGGAGATCGGATTGAATATCACGTGATAATGACGTCACGCTTTTTTTAGCTCTGAGTCGAATTTTAGCCCTCAACCGCATTTTCTAGGGAAATGCTCTACGATACCTATACCTTGGGTGTTTGTCTTCGTCTGAGCGGAGTTTCACAAAAATCTATAAGACGGATTTGGAGATATTTTGGGACCTTTAAATTAAGGGTATGATTTATGTGAAAACTAAAGAATGGACTTCCCGTAGCCAAATTTGCTACTTCTGGGTCAGTATATATTTACAAAAAATACCGCTCATTCTATTATCATATGTCCCTTATACTTCATAGAAAAACTAGAAGGAAGTACAGCAACGCGATTTCGCCAAAACTGAAAATATATGAATCAAGGTGAAACATCAATGTTTACCTTTTTCACGGTTTTACAGATACTTTCACAAAAACTACGATCATGTCAATCATGTCGATTTTTTTTGTTCATTTTTTTTTCATAACTGCAATTGATCAATGCACTACACAATCCCCGAATTTCTTGTTCGTTGATAACTTCTAAGGCTGTCTAAAATAAACGCAAAGTCGAGTAAATATTGAAGCGGTGTCATAGTTTGCGATCTGAGAAAAATTATGGACTACTCGTAGTCTACCTCAGCTTGTCCAGAAGAAAGCACGTTTTTTTCGACGACATTTTCCACAGTCTGAGTGGGTTTAGGCCCGGTTTACATCATGTAAACATGTTTATTACATGTCCAATTTCTACCATGTTGAATGTAATTCAACTCCGAAGAAATGGCAACGCTTATTTTCAAACATAAGCTTTCATGTAAAAATTCGAAATCATAAACAAAATTGCCGAACAAAGTCCTCATTTCGCGCCCAAACAAAATAACCAATCAGAGATACGCATAAGAATCATGTGACGAGAATAAAGGCCAGGAAGCTTAGCACACGATTCAAAACAAAATGGCGGACTGGAATAGCATACTGTTCATAGATCTTCAAGGACTTAAACACATCGGACATGGTGTTAACAGTAATAGGTGGATACCCAGAGGAGGGAGTGTTTTATCAATCAAGTACATCACAAAGCACTGTCACACAACGAACTTTGCAGTAAGAATGTTTGTGTTTTTTTTGATAACTTATATTTAATTAATGCAGGGTTCAATTCCTACTGTTACAACCCCCACCCCCCCCCCCCGGCACACCCCCGGGCATTTGCCATTTTTTCTTCACTTGGAGTCCTATTCCCCACCCCCGGGCACAAAGATAGAATTCCCCACCCCTGGGACACAAACTGCACCGTTTCACAGGTTTTACAAAATAGACGTGGACTTGTATGGCTCCAAAGGTCAGGAAACATCTCTCCCATTGTTTTTGTTTCTCGCCCTCGTTTCTTTGGCTTTTAACGCTCTCCTCTTGCGTTTTTTTCAAATACAGGTTTTATAAACTTGGAAAAATTGCTTTCCTCCAACCAGTCGCATACAAATTGAAGGGCTTCCCCAGCAAAGAAGTCCGCTTGCCAATTTCGCCCCATAACTCCTTGCGCAACTAGATACTTCAAATATCCCTGCCCCCGAGACAAGACTAACTTGCAAAATTCCCCACCCCCGGGCCACAAGGGCTGACTGTGTCCCGGGGGTTGCCCGGGGGGATGGTAACAGTAGGAATTGAACCCTGCAAAAAAACGTTCGTCTTTTTATGGCTCCGTCAATTCCAAGCCCGACCATCCCCCCCCCCCCCCGGGGCATTTGTCGGGCATTTTACAACTTTTCCATCCCTAGGGTGGGGCATTTGCCATAACCGGGCAGCCCGGGGGTGGGGCATTGTCAAAGGCAACGCGATCTTTCGTATTTTAAAAGACGTACACGTTTTGTTGTTTATTTAAAATTTCCTGATTGCCCCCGATAGAAAAATATAAAAACTGAGTTGATATTAAACCTTGTTTGAGTCCCACACTTTTCAAGTGTACCGTAGCCCCACCCCCACCCCACATGTGCAAACATTTGCACCGTTGCTTTCCACGTGCGAAGATGGCGGAACGAAGCTTCGACATCAACACCTTTGCGGTTGTAATGAAAAAATGTTCCAAAAATCATGATTACAGGTATAAATAAAGAGCTATGTATTTGTGAACAATTATAGTGTCCATCATTGATAGTTCTGCTTGGAATTTAGATTTTTAAATTCCTGGATCCTCCCAAAAATATTTTTGAACTTGTCCCGTGGGTCGGGCATTTGCACTGCTCCTGAAGCCCCACCGTGGGGATTTTGTGCATGTAAGCTGACCCCACCGTGGGGCATTTTCAACCTTCTGACAAAAAATGACAAATGCCCGACAAATGCCCGGGGGGGGGGGGGGGGGGGGGGGATGAGCGGGCTTGGAATTGACGGAGCCATTACAATCCATGGCTTTATTATAATAACCCAGGGAAATTAAGCTTAAATAAGCTTAAGTACTAGACATTTGTTATTTACGCTTATTGAATAATAAATTCATACATACTGAAGCAAAAGTCTTGTGTCTCTATGAACAACCTATAAAATTCAAACAACAAAATGATAACTCAGTGTAAGAATAATTATTTTTTGCATATTAAACTCCTCATCACGTTGGCTTCTTAGCAAATTGAATCTGCTGACAGTAAACTCTAAATTCCTTTTCCTGTAAACCAGAGACTTGTTGCAGGAATATAGTCAGGACTACGTTATTCATGCTGTCACATGTTCAGGAATGTATTACCTTAAATATAAACTGTTCACACAAGGGGACAATCACACTTTGATTCATTCAACTTCCCCCATGACTTCTGTACCCCTTAATTCAAACCAGTTTAAATCAGAGACTGACATCAAATTATCATATACATGTACAAGCAGATGTGTTGCCACACAACAATATTTTTTTACAAACAATTTATCATTCCCAGAAGTCAATATATATACACTAACAAGATAATTTGAACAAAGAAAAAAAATTGTATAGGACATTGTTGTGTACATGTAGTATATAGTACCACCAAATTCTTATAACTTGAGCATTAATCTGTCACCCAGTGGGGGTAATCTGGATTTAAAGTGATGGGGAGGTGTGGGGTAAGAAAATTTTGGCAAGTATTTTTTTGTGTAGTTTGATTTTAGTAAGGATTTTTGGGGGTATTCAAAACAATCACGGTAGAAAAAAATGGGATTTTTTGGGGTTTAATTTTGGTTATAAGGTGATTTTGGGGGGTTTTAATTTTTGTCCCCATTCGCACCTCCCCGGAGTAATCCGGGCCCATTGAGTGTTCCCTATTTTTCTACCTGAAAAACAAAATTAAATATGTAAAAACAGCTATGAAAATAGTATGAAAATAGTATAATAGGGGTGACAGGACTAACACTACCCTGACAGTTCAATGGCATTTGTATATATTTCCTGTTCTCTATAAATCTGTTCTAATTTTGACTATGCTTCACATGTGTTTCTAAAAGAGCACTATGTGTATTATTAGGAGAAGTTTTGAATGTGGTAAAGGAAATGTTATGAGGTCTGATACATCGATGTAGGTCTGCATGGTTTCCTGTCAGGCTTTTGTCTCAAGTTTGACACCTCTGTAATTTACCATATATGACATATGTATTTAGCTACAAAATGTAGATGTTTGACTAAGTAAGGTTTTGCTTTGGCTCGGATTTCTATTTGCAAAATAGGCTCTCTACATACATAACATAATTCTTTATTTATACTCGAAAACAGGTGAGGCTTATTAGGCCTCTAGCTAATCGCTAATGAGTCGAGTTATATTAATTACATTGTACAAATATATTTACATAAATAAAATTGGCAATTTAAGACTAATTATTTATTTATTACTTAATTTATTTAATAAACTTTAAAGAAAAAAAAATAAAATAAAAAAATAAATAAATATATAAATAAATAAATAAATAAATAAATAAGTAAAAATAAAAAAACATTGGAATTTTAAGCATCTACATGTTCCCTCTGGAAGAGCAGGATCTGAAATATTCATATTTATTAAGGTAATTCATATGAATATGTTAATTTATTGCATTAATTATTGTTGTTGGTCTGTCTGTCTCGAAGGATAATATAATGCTGTACCGATTGATGAATAGTCAGCTGTGGAGCTGCAGCGTCATTAATAATTATTATTTTATTAAGATGCCCGACTCAGCTGTTTGATTATAAATAAACAATAGCCTCCATTTGGCGAGGAAATATGCTCGGATATTTGTCCGCGGACATTATCTGTTCCGAAAAGCGAACAGTTTTCCGAGAGCGAAGCTCGAGGAAAACTGTGAGCTTCGAGGAACAGATATATGTCCAAGGACAAATATCCAAGCATATTTTTGAAGCCAAATGGAGGCTATTGTAGTTATTATCCTTCAAATATTTTTTCACAAGGCCGCTCTGTTTGCTGTGGAACATCTCGGTCGGCCAAGGACGCCAAGCTGTTAAACATCAAAATAATTCTGCTGGCATTCAAAAATATTTCTAGTCTGTTCAAAACAATCAGTTCTATTTAATTTAGCAATTTATTTGAGACGAAAACTGAACCTGCGAACGTGAAACGCAAATTTTCAAAACTGGGGAATATCACTTGGGGAATATCACCCGGATATTCCCCAGTTTTGGCTGCGTCACGTGACGTGTTTAGACCAATCGAGCGCGAGAAAAAATTTTGATGGATTATAATCACAGATATCATTATGTATATACATGTTTATTATATGGCAAACTGGTCCACGATGAAAAAGAGCATTCTGATTGGTTCCCTGAGAGGTCCGAATTTTGCAATACGGACCGCAAAGATGGACCGCTTACGAACTCATTTCGCGAAATTCCTTTTATGAAACATTGAACAAAAGAAAACTGTTTTCTATTAAGTAGAAACATGTTATCTCATGTCTGGCGGACAATCTTGGTTAAACTTTTCGCAAAGTGGCCTGAAAAATGCAAGAATATGCTTAGCTTTGGCGCGCGCGCGTTAGCCGAGAATGGTTGCATTAATTTCTCAGCAAATTTTTTTAAAAAGCCATTATGGACTTTGGCTCGGTCCATAAACTTGCAAAAAAAGAACTCAACCAATATTTTCCCAATACGGACCGAACAAGCTAGTTCAATAACATCTATTTATTATATGGCAAACTGGTCCACAATGAAAAGGAACATTCTGATTGGTTCCCTGAGCAGTCCGTATTTTGCAATACGGACCGCTAAGATGGACCGCTCACGAACTCATTTCGCCGAATTCCTTTTATGAAATATTGAACAAAAGAAAACTGTTTTCTATTAAGTAGAAACATTTTTCCTCATGTCCGGCGGACAATTTTGGTTAAACTTTTCGCAAAGCGGCCTGAAAAATGCAAGAATATGCTCAGCTTTGGCGCGCACGCGTTAGCCGAGAATGGCTGCATTAATTTATCAACAAATTTTAAAAAAGCCATTATAATAAAAATGTTATTGAACTAGCTTGTTCGGTCCGTATTGGGAAATATTGGTCTCGTTCTTTTTTTGCAAGTTTATGGACCGAGCCGAAGGCGAGGTCCATAAACTTGCAAAAAAAGAACGAGACCAATATTTTCCCAATACGGACCTCACGCTAGTTCAATAACATCTATATATTATATATTGGTCCAACTTCATCAGAGACCACTTTTATTAGCTTCTCAATTTCATTGAGCTCAATGTCTGTTACCTCCTTTGTAAGATTTAAACACTCTGGTCATTATATATTGACTGTTTTACATGTTATTGTATGTGTCGTATATATATTGTGTCAGAGAGCAGATGGACTGGATCGAGTCAAAATTTGACTTGTATCCATTTTTCACCCTAGTGGGTCTCAACACTCGTCCCATTTTACCCTAGGGGTATAGCCACAGACTAACAAGATCCTCTGATACTGTAAAGTATCTTGGCGGAAATATTTATTTTTGTTATTTCTGAATCACGAGGCAATTGTTGTAATATGTTATCTTCCCAAGAAAGATAGGGGTCCATATTTTGTCCTCATGCATCCAAATTAAAGTAGTGTATCAGTAAATAAAATTTATATTTCAAGATTTTGGTGTGACAGGTGTGTCCTATTCCAGACCTGATGACCCAAACATCAACACCTTGCTTCAGATCAAACCTTACCCCGGCAAGTACATCATCAGATCAGTGTCAAACACACATGATCTCAGCTAATATGCAGTTAAATCATATGGCTTCCGATGCCATAAATATTTGAGAAGGACTTCAAATTCTCTGGACACTGTAGTCACACTTTGCATTGTCAAACAGATGAGAAGTGTATGATTCACGGGTAGAAATGAAATGAATTTGATCAGCTGGATTAAAATATTTGTACATACATTTTAAACTACAAAATACAGTGGAACCCCGCTTTACGGACATCCGCTTAATACGGACAGTTTTGTTTGTCCCGACGACACATATTTTCTCTTATATCAGCCCGCTTAATACGGACACCCGGATAATACGGACACTTTTTCATGTCCCTTTGTTGTCCGTATTAACCGGGTTCCACTGCAATGTAAAGCCCTAGTCAAACGGCACAGGATAGTCGATGATAGTCCAATATAGTTAATTAAGCTCGCAGCCCTGTTTGACCACCAACTATCATGCACTATCATCGACTATCATTCACTTTGAACCTGTTCAAATTCTCCATGATAGTCGATGATACCGTTTGACCAGGAAGTTAAGTCTGCCAGCTAGGTGTGCATGTTTACAAGCTAATTTAATATTGCCATAATATATATTATACATGATTTTCTTCAAATCATGAGTCAATATTTTTATAAGGGCATTACTCACGCATGAAAAATTGCTGCACATTGGTCGGGAATATAATATTGATGTATATATTGGCCTGTTTACAGCACAGAGAGTTGTAATTAACAATAAGCTAAAATCTACAACACAATATCATCAATTCAATGAGCTTGCAATATTTCCGGCGGACTATATATTTAGCGCTTGACTATTTTTGAAGTTTCGGCTGTGATTATGTGGTCCCTTGTAGCTCAATGTTTCAGTTCATTCGTTAAAAATAAAATACTTAGCTACATGCAAGCCTATAATAATTTAAACTTATTTATGAACATGCATGTATGTTTGCCATTTATTTACTACAGTGAACAGTATGAAGTATAGTTGCATTCAATATGATTCTGTTCATCCGATCCCTTGATCAATCGCAAAATAAACTATAGCATATTCAGCTGCCTTTACTTGCATGGATGTAGCATAAAATGGTCCTTTCTATCCGCTATAAAAATGAACTTTTCCCTCGATGTTAATGTTGTTACGTAATGCATGTCATACGAACTTACTTGGGTAGAATAAGAACTCCAATGAGAAGAACTGGCAATATTATTTCAAACACTGTTCCAACAGGCCGACGTAACTATAAAATATATATCGAGAGAGTGATTAATCGAGCCAGCAAAGCAGAAGTTGAAGTGCAATTATACGTTGCGTCTTTCGACAATGATAAACATACCAACCTGCAAAATGAAGTTTTTCCATAACAGCAAACGAAATTGTCTGAAGCGATTCGCCATGGCCGAAAAGAACAGAAATGTGTCAAAAGATACGGGATGTCATCTGTTCTAAGTACAGCGAAAACATAAGTAAGGCGATTGAAGCACTTTAATGCGTTTTATATACAGCATTACGCAGCGGTTTAAAATTAGAATTCAAAATGGCGGGCTTGGAATTGCACCTGTTATGTCATGCGAAACGCGTGCGATTATTAAAATTCGTCGCAGTTTACTGAATATTTTATTTGTTGTTTCGGAATTAAGTCCCTTCGCAAATAACCTTGTCATTCGTCAAATTGCCTGGAAATATAAGTCTAACAATCACGAATTTCGTACAAATATCCGCGATCAACTTTCAGTACATCACCGGTCTGGACAGTTTGTTATGGTTACCATACAAATCATGCAAATTATGTTTAGGTCTGTTACTATGGTCTGAGCCCGGTCTGAATGAATTTCTCAGAATAAATGACAATAGTTTTAATATGGTGTATTAAAGTATAGACCGTTTGTTGTTGAATTATCTACTCCACAAAAGTTCTGAAAGAACAATCTGTAAAGATCGGAAATCGAACGTTCTCTTCTTTGGCTCGTTGTTATCGCTGGTAGTGAAAATGCGCCAAAAACAACAACATTCGCCTTCCGCTTGCCTTTTGTGGCTCGAAAACATATGTCTAATTTCGCTTTCCGGACAAATGAAATACTCGTCGTGAAAAAAATAAACTGAAATAAAGATCTGAAAGATCGATAGCTATTAAACGTTTTTTTTTTTCTTCTACTTCTTTTTTTTAAACTCATATTTTCTTATCATTTTGCCCACATCCGGTTGTGTTTTTCTAATTTATTTGTTTTCTTTTCACAAATAAAAATTGTTGATATTTTTAAACAAAATTGAACATTAGTATAGTGGTATGTATTAATTTTCATCCAAATCTGACCGATCGCAGTTTTGAACTTCACGGTGAATCCGCAATTTGTGCCGGGCGATTTTTAGACCATTTATTTCAAACAGGAACACAATCATATGTAAATTATTTTAATTACAGGTCAAGCGAAACTTCTATCGAGCAAGCGTGCGCTGTCTCATGATTTCGAACAAATTAAATCGGCGCAGCTAGGCGCATGATCCAGCCCCTGGTGATCAAACCGTACGGTCTTACTAGTTATATATAATAATTAGTATCGAAAATAGACTCGAAAGAGACGACAGTTTTCAGTCGAGCAGTCCAGATCGAACAACGAGCGTGAACAAATCTGAACAAACTAATAAATAAAGAGGCCAATAATATTGGAATTGTTGCCTAAGAATGCAGGCAAATTAGTTTTTTGTGATAATTCTTACTTGTTATATCTCAGATATCCCGATTCACCAGATAATCAGTAAATAAATGGGTCAAAGGAAGCCGGAAATAAACAGGAGCTAGTTTTCAAGGAAATAAATTCGTATTTTTATATTTATTATCAGATGGTTATAACGACGCGGATGCTCGCGTGGCAAGTCATGCATATTTCATCTTAAAATTTCGGTATCTATTTTTTATATACATCAGATAGTAATAACATGATTTTATCACATGATTCTCGCGTGGCAAGGCATATGAGGAAATCAACATTTTAAAGTATAGTGGAACCCGGTTAATACGGACACCAAAGGGACATGAAAAAAAAGTGTCCGTATTATCCGGGTGTCCGTATTAAGCGGGCTGATATAAGATAAAATATGTGTCGTCGGGACAAACAAAACTGTCCGCAATAAGCGGGTGTCCGTATTAAGCGGGTGTCCGTAAAGCTTCCTTCTCTTTCACAATAACGCGGAATATATCACATGATACTCGCGTGGCAAGTCATGTGATTGCACAAATTGCTTCTTCCGTATTCGACGAAAGCAGGTGTTATGATGACGTATTTTTATCACATGACGATATTAGTATTTTTGCGCGGTTTATGACTATGCGGGAAAAGCAGATCTTAGCAAGGGCTATTGAAAATCAAAAAGAAAATTGGGAGTAACCACGCATTTTCCAGAGATAATCAAGCTTCAATCTGGAAAAAAAATGCTGAAATAGCGTTTTCTCAGAAAAAAAAAGAAAAGTATTTTTTTTCGCAGATTCCCTTTGAATTTGCCTTATTGACATACACCAATAAATATAAAAAGCTTTAAAATACCTAACAAATGGTAATATAACAACTACTGTTTATGTGTTTTTTAATTAAAAATCATCGCAACGTAGCCATTATCAACCCTGACAGCTCTCCTCTGGTATACCAAAAATACAGTCTAAATAACTTTTGCACACAACAAAAAATTAATCGTATGTTTAATAGGCCTACCGCTTCCATTTTATAACATAAAAAGTAGGGGTCACCACGCGTTTTGTAAGTTATATGAAGAAAACGACCACATATTCCCTTCCGAGTTTAGCCTGAATAGGATTCCGCAATGTTCTGTATGTGCGCGCGCTCGAGCGCGCGCTAATGACGCCAGAAATTATGCGCAGAACGTACGCGCAGTAACAAAAGGAGGCACCGTCCTTCAGTCATGTGATTCCTCAGTCAATTGTTCCCTTTGAATGTGCATAAGTAATATTTGCGTTCTACGAAGTAGAAGGCATACTAATCTCGTGGTATACCTGTGATCTCATGCGTGTCCTGTGCATACCAGCAGACTCATTTCGTTCGACCGGCCCACCGGCCGTCTTCCATTCTGGGCGGAGCTTCCCGTCAAAATATTGAATGACGTCACCTCGTTGCGCAACAATGAGGTGAAAACCAAAATGGCGGACATTTCATCAAGGATGTCAGATTTGTGCCTCACGAATCGACGAAACAAGAGGTATATTATTCGTCAGTCAATTCCAGCAGTGCCCATCCACCCCCCCCCCCCCCCCGGCAAACCCCCGGGCATTTCACATTTTTGAAAATTTTGGTAAATTCCCCACGGTGGGGACAAGCAAGCCGTTCAAATTCCCCACGGTCAGGCCAAAAAGAAGGCAAATGCCCCACCCTCGGGCTCATAAATATAAATATTTGTCTTTTATAGCCAGTGAACAGACATAAAACGGACAAAAACCACTTTAAAAATATCCACAAGCTTTTCAAGCCCCTGCTGGGCAAGCCATTACATAACAAACTCTTCGTTCTTGTCAATAAAGTCAGCTGAACGATGCCATGTGTGAGTTGTCCGAAACTGCGAGACCGAAGCCACTGGGCTGTTAAATTCCCCGGAGTGGGCTAATGCCCGCCTCCCGGGCCGAGATAAAATCACTAATGCCCCACCCCCGAGATTGCAGCATGTGTAAATGGCCCGGGGGGGGGGGGGGGGGGGGGGAGTGAGCACTGCTGGAATTGACTGACACATTACTGATCATGAGGAAACGTTGGTTTTAAATGGAGGAAAGGTAACAAGTTTAATGAGTAAAATGTGGGCCTGACAACTGTTGATGAGAAATGATCGAGACGTCCGGTCATCGATCGATAAAGATTGTTACATCTAAGCTTGTAAACGGTTATAAGCTTACATATTTTCCTTAGGAACACACAAGCGATTGTTGATTATTTATGTCTGTACTGAAGTCAATTCAAGTAATCCATAAAGATGTACATTCCCTTCTGAACACACCAACGAAAATCAGCAGAACGTGACTTTATTTAAGCTTGTGTCTCATTGTTTATGTCTGTACTGAGCCGGTTTGTTGAACGGTCAACTTTTGAGTTTGTTGAACAGTCACAGCGCTAAACAGAACAATGAATTAAAAATTAATGTGTAGTTGTTCTTGTACATGTAGTACACCGTCAAATATCTGACTCGTCCCCAGTCGTCTCTCTTGTCTCCTTTGTTGGGAGTCGCAAGACGCAGGGGATGCTGGGAAGGAGGAAAGCGAAGAAGAGAAACGACTGGCAGATCGTGAGTCGAAAAGTTGTGCCAAGAGTCGAAAAGTTGCGCGAGGCCGTTTTTCTTCGATTATTTCTTTTCCATGCACTCAGAGTTGTGGAATAGCGTAGTTGACGAAGTTTCAGTGATGTCTGGCCGTTAGAAAGGCATTCTCTACGGGTGTATTTAATAGAACATCAGCGAACCGGTCAAGACGCTTGCTAAAGTCGAGTTACTCGCGATGTTTACAACCCTTCGACGACATAAGCTTACAAGCAGAAACGCGCGCTGATTATTTGAAGATAGGAAGTATGATTTTGTATTTATTGAGAGGTATGGATCCCTAAATTAAACCTTAATTTTGTATTACAATATTGATGTGTCGAGTGTGCGAGTCATTTTCTCTGTGTGATTGAGTGCCGCGAATGCAACGTAAATATTTATATTCCAGGCCGGGTTTTGCAATAGTCCATTTTACAGTTGTGTGCTTAGAATCCAGGCCTTTGAATCGAAGTGAGGCTGGAGGTGACTTTGTTGTGATACAAACCTTCCTTCTTTTCAAATGTAAATTATTCTGTTATTATTATGTAAACTAGTTTCTGATCTCTATCATCTCATGGTCACCTCTAACCTTGCTTTCATACAGAGGCTTGGTTACATTTCACAGAACTGTAAAATGGTCTATTTTAGCTGAGCTAGTCGTTTCCAGAATAAATTGGCACGGCAAAGTTAAGGCTACAACTTTTCGGCAGTAAGTTCATATAAAGGCCTGAAGTGCAGATCCTTGAAAATATGAGATTTAAATTTAGCTGCCATGATCAGTTTGACCCCTTGACCCAAATAATCACAACACTTCCACAGGAAACTGCAGGACACCACAGAGCGAAAGGAAACAGACGTTTGACGTAGCTTTCAGTTGAAGTTTGACTTTCTCGTGTAAATGAGAAATAAATACAAGTCCGTAGACTTGGGGGAAGTATTTTGGAAATGGTCTAGTTAGTCTGAGGTCTCTGTACCAGAAGTAAACGGCAATCGTCGTAGAACTGCGTAGAAGAGTTGTGTGGTGTGCAAATAAGACTTTGACTGTAAACAAAACCTCGCGATTGTTTACGGCAGAGCATATTTTAGCTTCAAAGGGCGACGGAAAGCATTCTCTTTTAATAGCGCCTATTTCATCAAAACGCCGCCATTACTCTGTCCGCCATCTTGGAAACAGGATCTGCCAGTCGTCTCCCGCCTTTCCTCCTTCCCATCACCGCTTGCGCTCCCCTCGGCCGCGCTAAATATTAACAGGAGACAAGAGAGACGACTGGGGACGAGTCAGGTCAAATATATGGAACTAACTCATGTATTAGAAATACAATTGAAGTGTTATATATCTGATCTGCATACCGACGATGTGGTCACGATGTGCATACCGGCTATTTAATTTAATTGTCATTCATGATCAGAGATCGAGTCGATCAATTCCTGACTGACTGGTCATATTTTATATTATTAAAAAACTGGACCACGGATATTAGATTTCTAGCCTTTTGATTGGTTAAACGGAGACAGTCTAACAGCTGATATACCAGCTCCGACAAACATGAACGCGTCAGCGAGAGAGAGAGCTGATTTTTGTTGTCCTCTCCGCAAGGAACAATGGCCGCCGGAGAAAATTGTTTCGCGGCAGAATTGACTGAAGACGAAGTAACAGAACTGATAGAAAATGCAGCCAAGTTTTGAACGAAAAATTTAATGGGAAATGCCTGTAATTAATGTACAACAAATGCAACTGAACGCACACTAAAGGAAGCGCAGCCTGAAGCAATTTACGGTAAAATTCGAAAACCCGCAATACAAATCTGCACAAATTCGTTCAAAATGAATGAAAACCTGTTTACAACACAAGTTTAAACTTAGCCTATTCAGTAGTTACCTTGTGTTTCGAAGAAGCTTGTCAATTCCAGCTGGACTAAGCTTTTAAAATCAGCACAATCTCAGTTAAATATCGGAGAAGAAGCATACGATAGTTCGTCGAGCGTTCGTGATGGTAAAGTACAATCAAATATCACCTCACAGTGAAAGTATCTTCGAAGATCACTCTTTTTCTCTCCATCCATGTAGATATCGACGCTTTCCATTGCTTTTTACTTCAGTGAACTTGATTTTAACTTGCTCAGTTTCGCTGGTTTCAACACAATTGATTTTGTAGTCGTACACGATTTGCTCGCCGTAAACAATCCGTTCAGCTGTTCATTCAACTTGTAAAATGAATATAATGTTCAGCGCCACAATTATTTCTGATCTTTCCATTTTAAGCTAAACCATTTGCACAATTTCCCAGAATATACGAAACTTTAGAAGACACAGAGCAAGATTAAAATTCTGCTTTGCTCTCTTTTCATTCACTGTGCTATAAACTGAACTGGCAGACCGCGCCAGACTTTTTGCCGCCGTTTTCATACAAATGATGCTTCATTTAGATTGAACTGAAAAATCACTCAGTCCATTGATAAAGCAATACCGAAGTTTAGTTTAGTGAGGTTTTTAATAAAACAATTATTCCATTCGCCCTTGTTGGATATGAGAGGATTAAAGCCAACTCGCGCTACGCGCTCGTTGGCTATTTATCCTCTCATATCCAACGCGGGCTCATGGAATAATTGTTAAATATACACTCCGCTATTACTCAAAATGGGCATGGTATACATGTCCCACCGTCCTTAACCTATTGTAGAACGCACTTTAATAATCTGTGATTACGCCTAGTTTTAAAAGTCGTTATAAACTATAATCACGAAACATCGAGTTTGGATTCGAGTTCGACAAAGAGCTGGATTAGTATCGTTAGAACCTGGTTATATCTGACGGCAGGGGTACCCAACGGATCGTTTCGGTGGGATATCGGCTGTTCGGGAGGCCTATAATCGCCTCAGATATTCGGATTCGGATTAAAGTACGATGAAAACTGGATTTTCTTTAGGGACTGTGCAATAATCACCAGGAGGGGGGAAACCAGGGGGGCATAAAGTAAAATAAAAGCAAGGATAGGGGGCTCAAAGTAAAATAAGTCATTCAAGAGGAGGGGGGCTTGCTTAACATTTTATTTCAAGTACATATTACATTGGCGAATCCAGACCTATTTATAAGGTGGGACCCAAAAAATGTTCCTTCAATTAGGCTGGGGGCCCTATGGCTATGTTAAACTCACCCCTCATTAAACTGCATTTCAGCTCCAAACAAATGCTGCACAAATATCCATAATGCGAAAGTCTCTTGTACAGTTGGCATACTCGTAATTCAATTAACAGTGGTAATCACATGATTTTCTCGTGCAATTTAGAATAAATAAGCACGAGTAAATTTGTCAAAGACTAAAATTTACAAGTGCTTATTTCTTCCAAATTGCACGAGAAAATCATGTGATTACTTGCAGGATTAATAACACACTTAAAAAAATACTGTTTACCGATTACCGATTAAGTATTCGCAAACCTTCCGACAAAGTTGGGAAATCTTCGGATGTCTTTGGGTGATCTTCGGCAACCTTCGGAAATCTTCGGTGATCGTTGGAAATCTTCGGTAAACTTCGGAAGTCTTCGGAAATATTCGGAAGACTTCGAGCTATCTTAGGAAGTCATCGGGTGATCTTCGAAACAATTCGGCAGGCTTCGGGTGAACTTCGGCCATCTTCGGCATACGTCGTATGACCGTCGGGAGCCGTTAGGGGTCTCCGTACTAACTTCGGAAATCTTCGGAAATTGTAATTTGCACTGGTGTTACACTTTTTTCACTGGTATTACACTTGAAATGCAATGCTCTTAGCCAATCAGAATGGAGTAATTTTTTCAAGTGTATTATTAGGCCGAATATATCAAATACAGTGGAACCTGGTTAATACGGACACCAAAGGGACATGAAAAAGTGTCCGTATTATCCGGGTGTCCGTATTAAGCGGGCTAATATAAGAGAAAATATGTGTCGTCGGGACAAACAAAACTGGCCGTAATAAGCGGGTGTCCGTATTAATCCGTCCGTAATGCGGGCTTCCAAAAGTCGAAAGCTGTGCGGTGGATATACACTTAATGACTGGTCCCGAGGGAAATAGTTAGTTTTGTTTTTCCGAGAATCTCGAGAAAACAAAAACTAACTGTTTCTCAAGGAACCAGTCATTAAGTGTTTTGTTATATAGTAAAAAGCAAGAAAAATGCAATATATTGCTGGTTTGCAACCAAACCCGAGAGATTCAAATGACAAAGACGCGGCGGCCATGTTGGGGGTACAAACAATAGAAGCCAATTAGAAATATTTTGTTAATGACCCCCAGCTGACGTCACTTGCAAACCACCAATACCAGCAATGACAAGAATATCTACGCAGCCGTGAATGTACAAGTAATCTCTTTAAAAAAGTCTACAAAGAATGTTTTACACATTCTTCACGCACACGCGGGCAATAGGCCATAAAAACTGACCGAACAATAGTCAATAACGATTTACGTTATTTTTAGCCTACAAACTTGCCAACGGCATAATTTGCATATCTGCCCGGCCTTACAAGTCATGTTGAACTTCACTTGTACATAGTTAATAGAGGGAAATGGTTATGAAGCCCGGCAAACTTCAAATGAGCAAACAAAGAGGCCAAGATTTATGTTGGAAGGTCCATGACGGTGCACATCTTTTGTTTTGCGCTCATACACTATGCTTGAATTACGTAACCGAAACGTTTCTATTGGTTAGTTGCTTGAACACACGTAATCACCTATTGTATTTTGTCAGATTTTGTGCAAGGTCAACCCCCAAAATAGCAAACAAAAACATATAACAAAGAACTTTACCGAGTTTCATAACCATTTCCCTCTATTAACTATCCAGGTGGTGCGACTTGTTTTACTTCTTTGGTCTCGGCTGATTTTCATACCAACCAATGGTCATTATTTTAATTTGATTGACATGTGTAAGTTGTGGCCACTTTCAGCACATCATTTTTGTTTCTTTTCATTTTCACGGTATCCGACAAGATAAAGAAGACAAAACAACTTTAAAACGTTTTGTCAGCACACTGAAAAGTTGTCTCATTTAAAAAGCAATTATTTGACTCATGATAATAAAGGCTGTAAACAGGTGAAAATGACAATCTATACAACCAACTTAAATTGAAACGAAATAAATAACGTTCTCAGATAAGAAACCCAGTTACTGATCGTACAGTTACTGAGTACAGTCACTGAGTACAGTTACTGAGTACAGTTACTGAGTACAGACCAGTTGGCCAGTACTGTAGATCACCACAGAAGGAACAAACTTAACCGAAGCAGAGAAGCCATGAATTCAAGCGCAATATCCCATAGCGGTGCGATCCTCGCTGAATGTGAAATTTTTAATTCGCTTGGAGGTAAACTTGGTCATAACACTACAGGCGCTTACGCCGTGCTTGTTGGTATAACAATCTTCAACATAATCACTTTTCCTTTCACTACTGTGTTGAATGTGCTGCTGTTGATCGCTGTGAAAACAAAAACGAGAATGAAAACCAACTCCAACATTTCTCTCGGCTGTTTAGCGGTCACGGATGTGTTAATGGGAGTAATTGGCCAACCCTTCTTTGCCGCGGTCTTAATATTGACCCTACAGGGTGACACGTCCAACGAATACTGCACGCTGCACCGAGTAACGACAATTTTGATCAGGTCATTAGCTGGAGCGTCAATCCGTCACCTGGCTTTGATTAGCGTGGAAAGATATTTGGCCATAAAACACTCGTTCGGGTACACAACCATGGTCACTAAAACTCGAATACTCGTTTCGTCCGCTCTGGCTTGGATAACAGTAGTTGTTGCAAATATTCCTTTACTCATAGTGGACAATCACATTTTCTTACCGATGAATAATATCCTCCTATTCATTTTTATGGCCACTATAGTCTTCTGCCAGATTGCAGTTTACAAAGAGACTCGTCGCCACGAGAAACAAATTGCTGCCCAACAAGTCTCAGTGGAAGCCAGACAGAAATTCTTAAAAGAGAAAAAAGTTTTAAAGGTAACAACTGCTGTACTTTGCATATTGCTATCGAGTTATTCGCCAATATTTGTTGTTCGAATACTTCTTGTAACTCATACCATCACCAGTGTAAATATATCCTACATTAGTTTTTATACTGCAACATTTGTAGCAATTCTAAATTCGTTATTGAACCCTGTTATTTACTGTGTCAGAATCAGACAGTTTCGTGTCGCTTTTATTGAGATATTGTTCAGAAAAAGCTTTGCACAAGCTGAACAGTTTGAAAGACGAATCTTTGGGTCATTGATCATTGTGGTACCGCTTCAAGCTGAACACGAAAGAGAAGATGCTCAAAGGATCGGGCAGGAGAATTCAAACAACAACAACAACAACAACAACAACAACAATGAATTCAACTAACATAATGAGTAAATAGGACATATTTAAAGCATGAAAACAACGATATCAACAACCACAGCAACGACAACAACAAGTTGGCGTGTTAATGTCACTTATATAACTCGTCTTACTGCGAGAAAATGACAATGTAAATATGACATAAGTCATTATTAAAACTGCTGACAAACAATATTGAATGTGAAAATGAATCAAAGTTTTAATACAAAACAGTGTTAGCGAAAACAATCTTGTTCACTTAAAATTTGGGTAAATTTATTTATATTTTATGGTAAAAGATTTGAAGCATTTTTAAAAATAATTAGTTTATTCAGGAAATGCAACCATTGTCCCCATTATTAAGTCAATAACTTTCCCAGTATATTTTAATTAAACAGACCACAAAAGCACCAGCTACGAGAACGTCGCTAACTAAACGCTGTTTAATGATCCTTACAGTAGCTCTGCTCGTGCGTTATACAGGTACAAAAAAATGACCAAATTCTGTGTGTTTTGGAGAATGTGAACCACACCAGTTAAATTTTCATAATTATATTTGAAATCGAACGTTGTGTTTACATTTTCCGCAGCTGCACGGGGATAGTTCTGACGTCAGCCCACAGAGCGTCTGCGTAGAAGGCTATTTTAATATAGAATGAACCGGAACTGTTTTAATGCACGTATTTTCCGCTTTACTTCAATCTTTCCGTACTTTAAGGTGTTTCGATACAGTTTTTCGGGAACCATACCTAATGTTTTCAATCAGCTTTTTATCAGACTTTCCTCAGTCGGATCGATGTGAAATTTACACCAATTATTAGTCTTGGATTGAAGTTTGCTATGATGTACTTTTCAGTGAAATCGATATTGCCATGGCAACGATAAACAGAAAACCTTGAAATCAGTTAAACTTAATTTTTGCGCGATCCAGATTTCACTTGAAAAGACAATACCAACATCTTAAAACTATGGTGTATGGCAAACAAAATATACGAGAATGAAAACATTCTGTATGTTTGATTTCGAATAAATTGCAAAAACATTTCAAACCTTACTTTTTGCATAATAATAGTAAATGGACTGAGAGATAGATACTGTTTTGATAAAATCACTTCGGAATTATGCCTAAATGTGTCTTGAGCTTATGTTTTGACGCCATGAAAGTTTTGTAGATTTTCTTTGTCGCAATACTAAGAACGAATTTTTTACTAAGGTCCCTCACATTATATTTTTCGGGTAATTTTTTATTTTGAGCGCTTTTGCAAAAATCCTAAAAACGGTTCGATAGATTTTTTTAGAAATTTTCCCTCGTATGGTTGATAATGTAAATGATTGTATGCCAAAGTTTTATTAGCATTGATTTAATGGAACAGTTTTAAATTTAACGATGAAGATGGCGTATGAAGAGACGGAAAGTTTTCGTTACAAATTCATGGTTCAGGCACGTTAAGCTAATGTATTCAAATCAATGCGTACTGCATCTTCCTGATTAATTTTATTGTAATTAATCGTTCTGCTGTTGGTTTCTGTATTTTCTTTTTGTTATAATCCCGTGCAAACTACGGGGGAATACCGTACGCATTAACTTGAATATATTAGCACAACTTGTCAACGGCGAATTTGTAACGCAAACTTTTCCGTCCGTTCGGACGTTCTATTCATCGTTGAATTTAAAAGTGTTCCTTTGAATCAATGTTGATAAAACTTTGGAATAAAATTGCTCGTATTATAAGGTATTCTTGGTGAACGTTTTGGAAAAATCTATCGTGCCGTTTTTAAGATTTTTGCAAAAGCGATCAAAATAAAAAATTACCCGAAAAATATAATGCGAGTGTCTTTAGGGAAAAAAATTCGTTCTCGGTATCGCGAAATAAAAAACCAACAAAAATTTTATGGCGTCAAATATTAGTTCAAAACTCATTTTGGCTAATTCCGAAGTGATTTCATCAAAACAGTATGTATCTCTCGGTCCATATACTATTATTATGCAAAAAGTAAGATTTGAAATGTTTTTGCAATTTATTCGAAATCGAACATACAAATTGTTTTTATTCTCATATATTTTGTTTGCCATACACCATAGTTTAAGATGTTGGTATTGGCTTTTCCAGGTGAAATCTGGATTGCGCAAAATTTAAGTTTAACTGATTTCGAGGTTTTCTGTTTATCGTTGCCATGGCAATATCGATTTCACTGAAAAGTACATCACAGCAAATTTAAATCCAAGACTAATAATTGGTGTAAACTTCACATCGTTCCGACTGAGGAAAGTCTGATAAAAAGCTGATTGAAAACATTAGGTATGGTTCCCGAAAAACTGTATCGAAACACCTTAAAATATCTTTGTTTCCGTATCACGGTGTTCGTAAATATTCTCACTGTGGCCCTCGGGCAGAAACGCCCCTTACTCGCTAGAATTCTAGTTTATTATTATTCCCGTGCATCCGTTAAGCCTGGTTTACACTTACGACGCAAGCATAAGCGCAAGCAACATACGCAGACGCAGTAACGTGTTGATCATTAGTGCCTTTTGTTAGAACAAATATTACTAATGATCAACACGTTACTGCGTCTGCGTATATTGCTTGCGCTTATGCATGGGTCGTAAGTGTGAACCAGGCTTTAGCCCTTGCGAGTGTTTCTTATGCAAATCAGTTACTGGTTTTGCATAAAAGGACGCTTTTATCCAGTTTATTCATTCAAAATTATTTCCTGGAGAATCCGAGTATCGATCTCGGTACCTCCCGCATGCTAAGCGGGCGCTCTACCATTTGAGCTAATCCCCCTGATACAACTTACAGTAGCAATACTCAGAATAAGTGCCGTTTTTGGCGAAGCTTCGATTTTTATTATCCAATCAAAAACTAGCGCGAGCACTCACGAGTACTGGGAATGCAATGAGGATACGTCATGTTGCTTACAGCAACTTCGTGGACGGAAACCGCTGGCTCAGTCACACGTGTTGGAAGCGGGAGGCACTTGTTCAACCGACTCAGTACTTGTACACTAATTAATAAAATAATTATTCTACATGTATCAGCATCGGTAATCTATTCAGACCGGGGTTGGAGGAGGAATCTGCCCTCTCACCGTTTGACTTTGACTGTTTATAACTTTTTTAATATTGAAGTAAAAGCCGCCAAACTTTTCGACTTTACCTAAAATTTATCCTGGAATAATGTGATATGAGTCAATGTTGACAGAACTTGCTGTTACCATTGCAACCATATTTTTCCAAATTTGGAATAACTTTGTGGCAATAACCTTAGTATTATTTGATTTATTTATGTTTATTTCAAAGGTGTTTATTGTCTTATTGAAGTACATTAAATTGTAATTTCGCATACACACATTTACATAAACAGACACACATACAAACAAAATTAGCAATAAATCAATTATAAATTAAAGTCATTAAAACGAGACTAGCCAAATTTTAATAACAAACTACTAAATAACATGTGTGTTCCGACAAGAAGAAGGTTTCTATTCATTGATTGATATGTGTTATATACTTGCCCCATTTAACGACATGCACAGCTAACTTATTGTTTGATTTGGCGATCCTGCTTTCGAGTTGATAAATTGAATTGAGTCTTGATAAAAGTACGTTAAAAGATGGTTTAAAGTGTTGTTTCTGCATAGGAAACCCAAGCATAATATTTGCATATCAATGTATTTGCATATCAATGTCTTCACAAATATAAGAGTTTGTATGGGATTTCAAACGGAACATTTTGAGCAATAAATAAATGTATTGTTTCGCAATAATTACAATGTGATTTAAAAACAAAAAGTCATCCTTTATCGATATCAGAAAGTGATGTAATTTCAATATTTCTATGTTACACCAATCAATAAGATATGTCCAAAGTGTTGTGACGACGGGACAGGATGTAAATCGGATGTTCGTTGGATTCGTCGACAGTACCAGAAAAGGAGCAAGCTGAAGAGTTTGTTATCCCCATTTTCTTTAGAAGGCTGTTCGTTGCTAAAATTCTGTTTAGTATTCTATATTGAAATTCTCTCGATTTTGTATCTAAAGCTACCTTGAACGGCAGTTTATATATTTCTTTCCATTCTAGAGTTTCATTACTAAAAACTGCTGTGTACCTCGACTGGGCTGTCGGTGGAGTTATGATTCTAGATCTTAATTCTGCGCAGATGCCTTGAGAGATAGCCTTACTAATCAAAACGCTATGCCCCATCAGATCCAGTTGAATCTGGTCTTGAAGAACAAAACTTTGTTTATCAAATGAATATAACCATTTATCTTCAAAGACTGACGCCACTGTGCAGGAATAGCATCTAAAGTCATAAAAAAGAAAAATATATATTAAAGTCATAAGTTAAAAAGCATCCATTGGGGAGAAATCGAGCTCAATTAAATTGCATGATGTGATGAGTCGGTTTTCTTCTGTTATTAAGGTGACGCAGGACCCTTGCTCTCATTATGTATGTATTTATTTAAAGAGAATGCACGAACCATAACGACTGATTCCGGACAATACGCGAAATATTTATGAGGATATTTTTTTTACGTTCTTAATAATGTATTCAATAAATGCTGTTTTCGGCGTATTAGTAATTACACGTGCGATTGAAATATTCAGGTACGAGCTTGTTGTGCATTTCACTCTCGAAAAATACTATTTCGAGAGCTCGTTGTTTCAACTGAAAAACGTTATTTTTTACAGGTAATTCAAAATTATCAAACCGTAATCCATCGCCACTAGTTGAAAACGTAAAAAGGTGTACACGTGTATTTACGGTGGTTCAGTTTGTTTCGATTAAAGCATTTCAGTGCACAGAAATTGCAATGTAAATCAACAGCGTTCGGCCACACGTGGCGCGTTCTTGCCATGGTGTTCAAGAAATATGTTGTTGTTTCCGATACAAAATAAAGTTATTTATGACTGTTGTCTGGTTTCTTTAAATAGCGTTGACTGAATACGAAAAATAAGAGTCCGTGAAATTGAATGAAATATATAACAAATTTAAGAACTTGCATGCTGAAAATTGCGAAAAATAATTTATCCACTTGTTTTTTTTATATAACTGGCGATGGTATGTATCAGGCCTTGCCTTTCTCTTGTGCACTATAAAACTCTCGAAATCTTCACTCACCTTGAAACTACGCGGTTAATTACCACGTTATTGTACTTATTTTTACGACACGTGCACTGGAATACGGCAAATTATCATAATTAGATTCACAGCTCTAAAGGCGTCGTTGTTGAATATATTATTGACTCGTGTGATCTTCGGAGACGGGAAAAACTACAACTTTGTGTCCAAGCTTTCGTCGCGGATATAGAATTTCCGGAATTGATACTCGAGGAAGGTAAACTTAGTACATTGTATTGTGATGTGACAGAAGCGGAATTTCAAAAAAGCCTTTCAAAAGAAGATCGAACGTTTCAAAGTCTAATTTTCACATTTTTACTCCCTTAGATGCTAACAACTTTCAATGAGTCTTGAAATTGCAAAATCTGCTTCTGTCACATCACAAAGAGGTTATTATCTACTACTAGGAAATACAAACATTTAATTTAGAACGCTTCCCAAGTTGAAAGCTTGGACACAAAAATTGCATGTCCGCAATTCTAACTTTAGAAGCTTAAAGTATCACTGTACAGCGCGATCTGCCAGAAAAACCACAATCATGATATAGTTCCATCATCCGCCAATATCCCTATTAAGTTTCAGCGGAATCGACTTTCAAAATTCGGAGATTTGAAGGTTTAGAAGACAACACCCACCCCAGAAATTAAGCTTATGAATTTATTCATGGCAAGGGTCCTGCGCCACCTTAAATCACCAAATCTAATAGACCAATTTCGATATATTAATATTCTAACTTGGCTCCGAGGCTTAGGGAATAAAACAAAAGAAACGACAATAAATCACATCGAGGTTGAGGGATGAATAAATCATTTCTTTTGTTTTATTCCCCTAAGCCTCGGAGCCAAGTTAGAATATTAATATATCGAAATTGGTCTATTATACCTATGCCTATAGAGCGTTTTCACAAAAATAAC
This sequence comes from Desmophyllum pertusum, assembly GCA_029204205.1. Classification (NCBI taxonomy): domain Eukaryota; kingdom Metazoa; phylum Cnidaria; class Anthozoa; order Scleractinia; family Caryophylliidae; genus Desmophyllum; species Desmophyllum pertusum. The sequence continues at coordinate 366,871 of MU827349.1, forward strand.
AAGATCTGTTTGCGTGCATCAAAAACATCAACAAACTCAGAGATTGTAGAGTAGGTGGAAATAAATATATTCCCCAAATTTTAACTCGGCAGTGTTCATTGCAACGAAGTTATCGGGAAAACAATATTTGGAAAATTACAGAGCTTAGTATGGGTCCGCCATATTGGTGCACCAGTTTGGAACACCAATATGGCGGCCAAAAATGTCAGCGAGAAGAAAAAAAGGTTTTGCTTCCAAAGTCATGAGTTTTAGTTCGGAATCCTTTAGTTATCATGTTTAACTTATTAGCATATCGGAAAATATTTAAAAAGTGCGAAAATATTGGTTTCTGTAACATTTCAGGTCACATCAAGCCGGGCCGTCTCAAATTTCAAAACGCTTTATCTCCAAAATAAAGCACTCTGCTGGCGCAAAATTTATGCATCTTTACGCGGGATGTAAACTTTGCGTAAAGTTTCGCTTTACTGGACCGAGCGTAAAGCTGTTGTAAAGCTAGCGTAAAGGTGTTTAGTCACATTTACGCCTGTTTGCGTTGTTCGTAAAAGTTGCGTTAAGCTGTACTTTACGTAAACGAACGTACATGTAAAGCTGTCGTAAAACTAGCGTAAATGGTGTATTCCAGTTTTCAACGTGATGTCTCCCAAATCAGTCGTGATCAATCGGTTTGTACGGAAATAAACTGGGTAAAGCTTGAACCGCAGGTGGTGAAAAAAGAAATTTGACCAGTATATAACATGAATATTTCTATTACTCAATTATATAGACGTGGACACAAGTTTGAATCAAGCCATCACAAACTGTGCTTAGTACTTTCTTTCGTAAAGCTATTTTGGGGTGTATATCATATCGTCAACAGTAGAAATTGACTTAACACATTATTCCATTTAGACAAGTATTTATTTACACAATTTACATGTACTTGGGAACTCTTTAAGTCGAGTTAGGGTTAGGGTTAGACTAGAGAGATAGTTGTTGACAACTATTTAGTTGTCGATCATAAAAAGTTGTCGATAACACAAAAGCCACCAGTGTGTTTAGCTAGTTATCGATAACTAAGGGCCTCAGTTATCGTTAACTAGCTTCACAAACTGGCTTTTGTGTTATCGACAACTTTTTATGATCGACAACTATTTAGTCTCTCTAGTCTGTGGAGGCCCTAACGTTGTGCATACACTCCATACAGTGTACGATGAGATTGAGTGGAATAATAATAGACCTTTCTCCAAAATGGCCGCCGCGAATTCAAAATGATTAAAATTAAACTGAGCGGAAAATCAACAATACCAACAATACCAACACCTGAAAGACAACCTCTTCTAAATTTTCCAGTTTTCAACTTCAGTTGCGGCAGCTATTTTGAGAGAAGGTCTATTGTTTGATTATATTGACAGCACATGGATTATGAGAAAGCTTATTTACATTTAAAAAAACTTTTAGAGTAGAAATTTGTGTAGATTTAACCAATGAACAAATTAAGATCTCTATGAGGTCACAATAAGTTGCCATGACAACACTAAAGATGTCAAACGTACCCTATTTTTGACCTTTCGAGGCTAATCGAAAAACAGACATTTCTTACGAAATTATATGTATATTACAGGGTTTCAGAGCCATTTATATTGATGAAAAAATAAGGTGGCTCTAAACCCCATTCAAATATTTTTTGTTAAAATGTCTGTTTTATAGATTAGTGGCAACTTATTACTGTACATGTAAATCTATTTGACAGTTCAGTGTGCACAGGGGAACCCCGCTTTACGGCCACCCCAATCCATTAATACGGTCACCTCGTTATTACAGCCATTTTATTTTGGCCCGAACAAAAGCTCAGTCAGTCATTTTCTTATTTAAAGAACCATTAATATTGCCACCTCGTTACTACGGCCAGTTTTCTTTGGCCCATAGGTGTCTGTATTAACAGGGTTCCACTGTACTATAGTATCAAAATATATATTGAACCCAAAAGTGTGACCACTTTAAATGTATCCACATTATTTTAAGGCAACTCACATACTATCCTTCTGATTGGATAGTCTGCATGCCATGGCAACCCCATCCCACAGCAATAGGCTTCCAGCAACTGCAACCCCCAAGACATCAAAGAAAAAGAAGTCTATAACCTCTAAAAAGGACAATATCCGTACGCGGGATATTTCACCAGTTTATTAAGTTTATTTACTAGAACAAGGATTCCAATTTTCTATTTTTCTATTTTCAAATAATATATTAGAACAAGGTTGCAATGTTTCTGTTATGCTATTTTCAAATGATATTAGAACAAGGTTTTCATATTTTCTGTTGCACTATTTTCAAGTGATATCAGTAAAAGGTTTTCAATTTTATATTTTCTGTTACACTATTTTCAAATGATATTAGAACAAGTGTTTTCAATTTTCAATTTTTATATTTTCTGTTACACTATTTTCAAGTGATATTAGAACAAGGTTTTACATGTTCTCCTACACTACATTGTATATTCAGGTGATGAGAAAAATTCATTCGTGTGAGCATGGTTTCAGATAAATAAACCAGATTGCGAAAAAATTAACATCTATTTTTATCCTTCATTTAGTACTGGTGCGATTTGAATTCACGCATAAAGGAGTACGTAGTCGTGTCTGTACTCCTGCGCCTGGTTGTTCAAAAGATGGATAATCACTATCCAGTGGATAGCGTAGTGTGTTTTGTTAACACTTATCCACTGGATCCATTGGTGGATAGCGTTACCCACCCTTTGAACAACCAGCCCCTGCTTTACACACGCAACATACGGTTGACTTTACGCCAAGTGTAAATTTGGCTAAAAAACGCCCATACTCTATATTTACACCTACGCGTAAAGGTAGCGTAAATCTCTACTTTATACCAGCTTTACGTATACGTAAAGGCAATGGCTTAATCTCCACTTTATACCAGCTTTACGTGTGCGTAAAAGTGGCGTAAATATATACTTTATACCAGCTTTACGCCAAGCTTAAAGGCCTCTTAAAGAAGTCTCGTTACTGTAGCTTTACGCCTACGCGTAAAGGTAGTGTAAAGCTTGACTTTACATAATGTAAATGTGGCGTAAAGGTGTGTAAATTAGAACTTTACGCTAACATTACGCCAACTTAAATTTGTCTTTTCATGCTGTGTTTGTTATATAGCAAAAAGCAAGAAAAATGCAATATATACCAGCAAAGACAATAATATCAACGCAGAATTTTAAAAATAATGTCTTAAAAAAAGTCTACAAAGAATGTTTTACACATTCTTCACGCACACGCCGGCAATAGGCAATAAAAACTGACCGAACAATAGTTCAATAACGATTTATGTTATTTTTAGCCTACAAACTTGCCAACGGCATAATTTGCATATCGCCCGGCCTTACAAGTCATGTTGAACTTCACTTGTACATAGTTAATAGAGGGAAATGGTTATGAAGCCCGGAAAACTTCAAAGGAGCAAACAAAGAGGCCAATATTTATGTTGGAAGGTCCATGACGGTGTACATCTTTTGTTTTGCGCTCATACACTATGCATGAATTACGTAACCGAAACGTTTCTATTGGTTAGTTGCTTGAACACACGTAATCACCTATTGTATTTTGTCAGGTTTTGTGCAAGGTCAACCCCCAAAATAGCGAACAAAAACATATAACAAAGAACTTTGCAATATCCAGGTGGTGCGACTTGTTTTACTTCTTTGGTCTCGGCTGATTTTCATACCAACTAATGGTCATTAATTCGATTGACATGTGTAAGTTTGTGGCCACTTTCAGCACATCATTTTTGTTTCTTTCATTTTCACGGTATCCGACAAGATAAAGAAGACAAAACAACTTTAAAACGCTTGTCAGCACACTGAAAAGTTGTCTCATTTAAAAAGCAATTCTTTGACTCATGGTAATAAAGGCTGCAAACAGGTGAAAATGACAATCTATACAACCAACTTAAAATTGAAACGAAATAAATAACGTTCTCAGATCAGAAACCCAGTTACTGATCGTATAGTTACTGGGTACAGTCACTGAGTACAGTTACTGAGCACAGTTACTGAGTACAGACCAGCTGGCCAGTACTGTAGATCACCACAGAAGGAACAAACTTAACCGAAGCAGAGAAGCCATGAATTCAAGCGCAATATTCCAAAGCGGTGCGATCCTCGCTGAATGTGAAATTTTCAATTCCCTTGGAGGTAAACTTGGTCATAACACTACAGGCGCTTACGCCGTGCTTGTTGGTATAACAATCTTCAACATAATCACTTTTCCTTTCACTACTGTGTTGAATGTGCTGCTGTTGATCGCTGTGAAAACAAAAACGAGACTGAAAACCAACTCCAACATTTCTCTCGGCTGTTTAGCGCTCACGGATGTGTTAATGGGAGTAATTGGCCAACCCTTCTTTGCCGCGGTCTTAATATTGACCCTACAGGGTGACACGTCCAACGAATACTGCACGCTGCACCGAGTAACGACAATTTTGATCAGGTCATTAGCTGGAGCGTCAATCCGTCACCTGGCTTTGATTAGCGTGGAAAGATATTTGGCCATAAAACACTCGTTCGGGTACACAACCATGGTCACTAAAACTCGAATACTCGTTTCGTCCGCTCTGGCTTGGATAACAGTAGTTGTTGCAAATATCCCTTTACTCATAGTGGACGATCACATTTTCTTACCGATGAACAATATCATCCTATTCATTTTTATGGCCACTATAGTCTTCTGCCAGATTGCAGTTTACAAAGAGACTCGCCGCCACGGGAAACAAATTGCTGCCCAACAAGTCTCAGTGGAAGCCAGACAAAAATTCTTAAAGGATAAAAAAGTTTTAAAGATAACAACTGCTGTACTTTGCATATTGCTGTCAAGTTATTCGCCAATATTTGTTGTTCGAATACTTCTTGTAACTCATACTATCACCAGTGTAAATATATCCTACATTATTTTTTATACTGCAACATTTGTAGCAATTCTAAATTCGTTATTGAACCCTGTTGTTTACTGTGTCAGAATCAGACAGTTTCGTGTCGCTTTTATTGAGATATTGTTCAGAAAAAGCTTTGCACAAGCTGAACAGTTTGAAAGACGAATCTTTGGGTCATTGATCATTGTGGTACCGCTTCAAGCTGAACACGAAAGAGAAGATGCTCAAAGGATCGGGCAGGAGAATTCAAACAACAACAACAACAACAACAACGAATGCAACTAACATAATGAGTAAATAGGACATATTTAAAGCATGAAAACAACGATATCAACAACCACAGCAACGACAACAACAAGTTGGCGTGTTAATGTCACTTATATAACTCGTCTTACTGCGAGAAAATGACAATGTAAATATGACATAAGTCATTATTAAAACTGCTGACAAACAATTTGAATGTGAAAATGAATCAAAGTTTTAATACAAAACAGTGTTAGCGAAAACAATCTTGTTCACTTAAAATCTGGGTAAATTTATTTATATTTTATGGTAAAAGATTTGAAGCATTTTTAAAAATAATTAGTTTATTCAGGAAATGCAACCATTGTCTCCATTATTAAGTCAATTACTTTCCCTGTATATTTTTGGGAGGTCATAATGAAAGTGCTCGGCCGCGCATTAAATATTAGGGAGCTTAAACAGACCACAAAAGCACCGGCTACGAGAACGTCGCTAAATAAACGCTGTTTAATGATCCCTACAGTAGCTCTGCACGTGCGTTATACGGGTACAATTGGGTATCGGCCTCTGCAGAAAATAAAAAATTGAAATAAACATGACCAAATTCTGCGTGTTTTAAGAATGTGAACCACGACAGTAAAATTTTCATAATTCTATTTGAAATCGAACGTTGTGTTTACATTTCCCGCAGCTGCATGAGGATGGTTCTGACGAGCCCAAGAGCGTCTGCGTAGAAGGCTATTTTAATATAGAATAAACCGGAACTATCTTAATGCACGTATTTTCCACTTTACTTCAATCTTTCCGTACTTTGACACCTCTTTGTTTCCGTATTACGGTGTTCGTAAATATTCTCACTGTGGCCCTCGCGCAGAAACGCCCCTAAAGCCTGGTTTTCACTAGTGACGCAAGCACAATAGCAAGCAGCATACGCAGACGCAGTAACGTGTTGATCATCGGTGGCTTTTGTTTAGGACAAATCGACACGTTACTGCGTCTGCGCAGCCTCGTACCCAGACGTCTCTCTTATCGCGCCTCGTATTTCCCCTTCCCATGGTCCCTCGCGCTTCGGGCTCGTGCCCAGTCGCTCGCCCAATCGCAAAAAACAAATGCGAAGTGCCTGAGGAGGTGGCTGGCGTCTGCCTATGTTGCTTGCGCTTGTGCTTGCGTCGCTAGTGAAAACCAGGCTTTACTCGCTAGAATTCTAGTTGATTATTATTCCCGTGCATCCGTTAGACCTTGGGAATGTTTCCTATGCAAATCAGTTACTGGTTTTGCATAAAAGGATGCTTTTATCCAGTTCATTCATCTCTTCGTTCATTCAGCCACCAGATCCGCCCCGCAGCGATGACTTCAGTTTTTCTGAGCTCCCGCTCCTTTCCGCCTCCAGGCTCGCTTCTTACTATATCTTATTCTAGCCTGGGGCGTTCGGGAGTGAGGGTCTCAGTGGGAATTTATTACTCTCCCATATAAAATATTACTCTCCCTGTTTAAATCTGAAAGGACCACAGTTAGAGTTATCCCTGTACGTTTTAGGGTATTATATGATAGGAACTTACTATCTTGGGTGGGAAGAAGAGAAAACAAGACTTGGGCCGGCATTGTTGAAACTTGACTATGGTGTCCAAGTTCTTTGAAATCGGTTTATGAAATAGTGTTGCATGATATTGCTTTGATAGAAGTGAAGATTATGCCAGGCAATTGTAAAAGCGCGTACAACAAATACTGACGAGTTTTGCAGATTACTTATTTTAAAATTAACAATCCCAACACGCAATAAGGAAAATTGTGGATTGCACAACGGTGTCTTGAGATCTTTCTGATCATGAACGTTGTCTATATTGTCTATTAATAGTAGACCTTAAAATGACCAGCAAAATATATTTCCTGGAGAATCCGAGTATCGATCTCGGTACCTCCCGCATGCTAAGCGGGCGCTCTACCATTTGAGCTAATCCCCCTGATACAACCGTTGTAGCAATACTCAGAATAAGTGCCGTTTTTTGGCGAATCTTCGTTTAAGCAATCGAAGCGGATTTTCCGATTTTTATTATCCAATCAAAAACTAGCGCGAGCACTCACGAGTACCGGGAATGCAATGAGGATACGTCATGTTGCTTACAGCAACTTCGTGGACGGAAACCGCTGGCTCAGTCACACGTGTTGGAAGCGGGAGGCACATGTTCAACCGACTCAGTACTTGTACACTAATAACATAATTATTCATACATGCATCAGCATCGGTAATCAGGCCCTATTCAGACCGGGGTTGGAGGCGGAATCTTCCCTCTGACCGTTTGACTTTGACTGTTTACAACTTTTTTTAATATTGAAGTAAAAGCCACCAAACTTTTCGACTTTACCTAAAACTTATCCTGGAATAATGTGGTATGAGTCAATGTTGACAGAACGTGCTGTTACCATTGCAACCATATTTTTCCAAATTTGGAATAAGTTTGTGGCAATAACCTTAGTATTCTTTTATTTATTTTTGTTTATTTCAAAGGTGTTTATTGTCTTATTGAAGTACATTAAATTGTAATTTCGCATACACACATTTACATAAACAGACACACATACAAACAAAATTAACAATAAATCAATTATAAATTAAAGTCATTAAAACGATTTGGCGATCCTGCTTTCGAGTTGATAAATTGAATTGAGTCTTGATAAAAGTACGTTAAAAGATGGTTTAAAGTGTTGTTTCTGCATAGGAAACCCAAGCATAATATTTGCATATCAATGTATTTGCATATCTATGTCTTTACAAATATAAGAGTTTGTATGGGCGACTTAAATAAGTGCAGTTATGCCTGGTTCACACTTGCGACATAACGACATATATTTAACAAATAAAGAAGCCAAAACCATGTATTATACTGTCATAAAACACTCCGGGAATTTGAGAACACGAGAGAAATTTAGAAAAACACGAGCCGCAGGCGAGTGTTTTCTAAATTTCTCAAGTGTTTCTCAAATTCCCGGAGTGTTTTATGACAGTATAATACATGGTTTTGGCTTCTTTATGTGATTTAAAATATAGATTTACGCGCGCGAAACGACAAAACACGCTTTTCTATGTTTTATACTCTGATAAAACATGGTTTTTAACCAATCAGAGCGCGCGAAATTTTCAGTCTATATTTTAAAATGACATAAGGCCCAGTTCAGACGCCGTACTTCACATGAGCCGAATCGAATTTGAATTTAGGCCGACCCAAATTAATTTAGCCCGGCTGAATTGATTCAGACGCCCCGAGCTTAATTCAGCCGAACTTAATTTAATAGGGGAAAATTGTTGTTATATTGAAAAATACATTTAAAAAATAAAGACCTCGCGCTTCGCGCTCGGTCATTATTTTTAAGAAGGCCTCGGAGCGAGGGCATTATCCTATATATAATTCATGCATTTGTTTCGGCTCATGTGAAGTTCGTCGTCTGAATCAAAGCCGGTCCACAGCCGTTATTCCCGGCTGAGCCAGGCGGAAGAACAGCTGAGCCGATCCGAATTCATTCAGCCGTTCCGAATTGATTCATGCGTCGTACTTCACATGAACTTAATTCATCGAATTCGATTCGGCTCATGTGAAGTACGGCGTCTGAACTGGGCCTAGCCTATGTCGTCATGTCCACGTTGTTATGTCGTTATGTCGCTAGATTGACCCAGGCTTTAGGCATGGCAAACTTTTATTTGGTTTCTTCAGTTTTTGCTAATTCAAGTCGTTCGCCATTAAATTAATAAATGAGGAAGAAGGAACAGTACTAATGGATTAAAGGAGCAGTCTGTTGTAATGTAAATCATGCTGATAACGGTTTCTGTGTACTTTTTAATTAACTTTCTCTCTCTTTACCATGATTATATGTTTGCTTGTTCGTTTTCTCATCCTGATAAAGTTGAAGTTACTTTCATGTGTGCATTTAAAAGCCTCGTCGGTGATAACTTCCATTTATTTTTCCCATGATGTAAACATAAAGCTAAGTTGTATTGTGCTGCTTGGATTTTGATAAAGTTGACATCTTTAAAAAAATCAAATAGAACAACGGTAGCAGGTTGTAAGTAAACATCGTTAAAATCAAAGCTAAGTTAAAACTTCTGATCAACACACACTGTTCAATGCATTGATACAGTGTTTTCTCCTTTCACGTCTGGCAGACGAGACTGTACAGGAAAACATTTAATTTAATGCACATTTTTCTTTACTGTTGATATTTTTTCGATCAATTCCACCCCCTGCAAGTAAGCGCTTTTAAAGTCGTATAATTGGAAAATAAAAACAAAAATACGTCCAGTCAGAGCTGTATGAATAATTAACCGAAGGCGGCATTGTTATTTAGGCTTTTCGATAAAAAATACATTTGTTTTAAGTTAATTTTTATTATTGTGACGATTGAAAAGAAGGGAAAAAAAAGTGAAATTTCAAAGAAGCGCCCAGTGCCCTTAATCGAGGAAATTATCCATGTAATTTTCTAACTTGCAATTTTATAATTCTTCTATGAGAGAGAGTTTATGAATGTTTTTGATTATTTGGCTTTACCTTGATTTATATGTCGTATACGTCTTGTTTCGTACAATAAAGCCACTAATATCGAAACTTTAAGTTTCGATATTAGTCATTTAGTATTTATTTACCGCGAATAAATTTAATTTACCACGCCACCCTTGAGGATTGGACGAAGCCATTCGCGCTTATATTGTCTTTTATCAGCGTGGCTACAAATTTGGGAAAATAAATGTCGGTAACGAAGTAATTTGCGCACGAAAATATAAACAAAATGTATTTCCATGCACGTCGCACCACGGGGGCTTCGCTACTTACTGTAATTATCAGACCAGCCAAAATAACTATATTTCATGATGTCAGTTTTACGATAAATAATTATTTGTAACATGCATGATTATTCGTTTGTCAACTGAAGGAAAACCGGACTAGTATTGAAACGAGGGATGAGTTTTAATGTTTTAAAACATTTGGAAAAAAGAGAACAGCTGCTCGCGTTTCAAGACGAAGGCATGTTCGATGTCAGTCCATCAGAGATATTATGGCGGTAAATTGTTTAAACCAATCACAATGCTTTATTTCATGAATTCGATATTCTATATTCTCGTAAGCTTGTGGTTCTTATATTGTCTTGGAAGCACCTCGTTTGCAGCAGATCACCATGACAAATAACACGACCGTAACTCCTTCATATGCCTTCCTCGGGCTTTGCAACTTCGATGGTGTTGCTAGAGAACATAATTCTGCTTTTGATGAAGTCAACTTATCAATTTCTATCATCATCGCTCTTATGTCTCCTGTGGCTGTGACTGGAAATGCTTTGATTCTGATAACAATATGGAAAAACCCGTCTCTGAGAAGAACAGCCTCATCCGTTCTTCTGTGTGGCTTGGCTTTGAGTGATCTTTGCACAGGCTTCATGTCGCAGCCCTTTTTTGTTGCAACTCAGTTGATATGTTTGGAGAAACCTCAAGAAATCAAAGACCACATATCGTTTCTCGTTTTCGCGAAAGTTATTGCTGAAGGCTGTGGGACCTACTTTGTGGCCTTAACTGTAGTGGTTATGACTTTCATGTCAATTGAAAGATGGCTGCACATAACTCGTCAATCTTTGCTGACTGCGCGCCGGGCATGCTTCACTATGACCGGACTGCTTCTTCTTCCAATACCGATTGCTATACTTCGCTCGTTACACGTCCTAAAGGGAACACATGAATTGGTATTGAATGTTATTACCTTCATCGTTTTGCTGTTCTGTCTTCTTGCCACATCGGTGGCTTACTTTAAAGTTTTCCGAATTATTCGTCGTCATCAACAACAAGTTCAACCCAGCGAAACGTCTCAGAATTTTGGTCAACCAGCAATAAACTTGGCGAAGTACAAGAAATCTGTATTTTCAATCCTGTATATTGTTTTATTATTTTATATTAGTTACCTGCCTTTTCTTGTCTTTCTGAGTCTTTATAATTCTTTTCAAAATCATTTTGAAGTAGAGTTGGCTTTTCTAATAACGAATATTTTTCTATTTTTGTCCTGTTCACTAAATCCTCTTATTTACCTTTGTATGATGAGTGATATTCGTAATGGAGTGAAAAAATTACTGAAGCAATTAATTTGCAAGGACAACTAGAGCGGAAAATGCGCTAGCTATAGCTGGACCATCGTATGGTTTATAATTTGGTAATCGACTTTGTAATTAACGAGGGTTACATAGGACTGTGGCCTCGGATTCCAGATTGAATTGAAATTTAGAAGTATTGGTTTGTGGAAAACCGGAGAACCCGGAAAAAACCCTCGGAGAAAGATGAGAACCAGCAACAAACTCAACAATGACTCCAGGCCGGAATCGAACCCGTGCGCGCATGCGCAACATCCATGGGAGGCGAGCACTCTCGTCACTGCGCAAATCTTTATACAAAATTCCTCATCCTGCTCTGTTAATGTATCTATTTATCTCTAACCTTGTCTACTAAGTGGAGATATACATTCAGGTTTTATTCGTTGCTCCTTACACCGTGCCGGTATTAAGAAGAACTTTTAAGATAACATATTTTGACCTAATCCGAGCAGTTTATGGGATGTTTGTCACATTTGAACGGCTACTTACCAATTATCCTGCGAAATCGCGTGGAATATCGCCTGATACTTAGCCGACGAGGCCAAAGGCCTACTGTAGCTCAATAGAGTGTCCGACAGGTGTGTGGAAGGTAGTTCGACTTCTGCTAGGAGAACCGTGAAGCTTTTTTCGCTGAATGATTAATGATCTTTCTAATTTTGACTCATTGTTGTCAGCAAGAGAGGATGATCTAAGAGAACACATCCCCATGCCCCATGATAGTTTTTTCAATCTATTTTAAGCTTCGCGCCATGCTGTGAAAGTTATTTTAGTTCTCGTCCTCATCGTCGCGCGGCCAATGATCAGAGGATCAGATGTCATTGCGAAGATTTTTCTCGCCGTCGTGTTGACGTCCATCTACTACTGAAATCGTAAATCGAAATTTAAAGAGGTGATCGCGTTTCTTAAATTTCATTACGTCATTAAAACTGACCAATCAGGTGTCTTCCTTAAAATAGCCGCGCGGTATGACCACGCGCTAAAATTAGATTGAAAAAAATTATCATTGGAAGAGGCCCATGTATGGGGGATGTGTTCTCTTAGATCATCCTCTCTTGTTGTCAGAACGATTTTCAGTGCTGTTCAAAGTTAATAATTTCATTATACCTATATTAAACCCACGCAGCTCATTTCGAGGTTATTCAAACAATGCGAACTTGAAATTGCTTTTTCCAATTTTTTTGTCAAAATTGAAAACAATAGAGTCATTGTGTATTTAATATTGTAAATGTATACACCACGATTTTACGCACTTTTTATTGTAAATAAATGTTAAGTCGTGTGCCTCATTTAACGAAATCAGCAGATGTTGCGTGGATATATGCATGAAATTAAGATAAATATCAAAACATATCAAAAACTATGCTGAGTGACAATAGTACACAGGGAATAATTCAATTCAAAGAATTGTTTTTGGGGGCAAATATAAGGTTCTATTACTGTCTCAACTTAATCAACCTGACAGGGAAACGACCAATAAAATAAAAGCCATATTTTAATAGTTATCCCGATTTTCTATCCCTTCACTCAAAACCTTCCTAAGAGCACTTATGTCCAGGATTGAACGCAGGTATTGTTTTTTAAATACTTCATATATGACTGGGTTATTTGTCATTTTTATTTTATTTCATATTTGACAAAATTATGTGTGTTTTGGTGAACTTTTATCAATGAGGACACTTTGTGATGCCTATCATGAGGAGCGTGCATCTCATTTGCGGTCAATCCTGGACATATCTCAAGCGATTAGGAGTATTTTTACTCCTCCTGATAATTAATGGGACGATAGTCAAACGCAGGATAGCCTCACAGTTTGCCTGTAACCAACTGTCTACTACTGGGTGGAGAGTGGCACTGTGTGGAACTAGCCACCAGATCTCCCATATTGATATTGATACCCCTATTCATTTGTCTTCCTTATTCAAAAACCCTCCCCGTTAGGTATAATTAATCAATGTAAGTTGTGTTTTTAGTTTGGCCGTTGTTTGTATAAGCTAACCCTATGTATTTAAAACAAGAAATAAACAGTCGCAAAGCATACATGATAAAGTGGCCCTGTAAGTTGACTTAAAAATCAGTGCGTCTCTTCAATCACTACCTACTGACTAGTCACCTGGAAGGATTATTTTATTATATTTTTGAAGGACTACAGAAGCTTGGACTTTTCTTTAAAATAACACAAGCGATCAATAAATGAATATTATCATGGTAGTTAGTTGCGTAATGTCATCAATCATAGGAAATATGGTTGAGACCGGCCAACGCCCAGTTTTCTGAGAGATACACAAATATTCAGCTAGTTTCCACATAGTGGAACGATATTCATTAAAGTTGACGTTGCTAGTAGGAGTATGATTTTGGTCTTTATTAGAATTCGATCGCTTATTCAACACATGTTTGAACTGTTTTCATTTAGGATGGTCAGACAGAAGCAAGATATATGCCATGTTGAGAGGGTCACCTTCCAACTTTCTTAAAAACAAAGAAAGCAATGTATCAAGGTGATAGAAAACGACAAAAACAAAGTTAAGTGGACAATCTTGATTCTGTAACTTTTATTAAAACCACTTTTATTCATATGCATGTTTTATGCCTCGCCGAATGGCATTAGTCGACCTCCGCGAAGGCATCGCACACTCTTGCCTTCAACAGCTGGGTAGCATGTTTGTCCTCTGTTACAAGCTCGAGCTTCACGACGTGAACACTCTAGGAGATAATTAATGTAAAATGATTTCAAATTAATGCTAAAAAATAAAACTAGAACTGGGGAATATTGGCCCGAGGTCTTGTGGTATAAGCCGAGCACAGCGACGTTCATACAGAAACAGGCCGAGAGCCAACATTTCCCAGTAAGGTGACGGCTAGTTATAACTTGATTATTTGTAGCCCAAATGGACAGCCGCCCACTCGTTTCGAGAAACATTGAGGAAGTTCCAGCCCTGTTTTTACTTGTGAATGCAATGAAACGAGTTTAGCTGTGGAGACAAATATGCAAATTTTCACTCGCTCGGTTGGTCGGTTGATTTTTTTTGTTTTGCCGTTTTGTGTTCTTATTTTATAGTTTTATTTTATTTCCTTTTTTTAATAATTTGTACAAATGTCAAACCTTCGTTATCGTTGGGAAAATACATATCAGGGATTTGAACCAGGGGCTTGAAACATCGAACTTTTCGTTTGGATCTCAGGATCGTAGCCACTGGACCACGTCTGTCCCAATGTGATTTTTACGGTGAAAATAAACATACAAGACCCTTGGTGTTGTTTTTGATAGTACGCTGACCTAAATTACGGACTACGTAGGCTCAAAATTCGCTTGAGTTTCTCCAAATGGCTCTTTTACCATTTCGTATCGTTCCAATTGTTGGAAAAAAAATAATCCTATAGAATCTGAATACTTGAAGGCCGAAAAAGAGGACATAGAATCTTAAAGGAAATGAACTGATCTTTTGTGTTTGGATCAAGTCCTTTGCTAATTATCAAGGCACTAGGTCTCAAAAATTAAAACCGAACAGCGGACTTCAATTGGACTTGCTGCAGTACGGTATGCGTATATGTTGTTTTTTATTTTGATCTGATTAGGCCTCTCCATCGCCGCAGAGAGGTTCTAGGCCAAAATGTTCTTTTATTTTTTGATGATTTTTGTGTTCGCGGCCTATTTTTCTTCGTATCGGTCCGAGTTGGTTGGGGACGGAATTATCGTGAGGGATCCAGTTTTCGTGTGCATGGTCGGCATTTTCGGTTCGACGAGGACGGGAGTTTTGCCTTCCCTTTTGCCATGACGATGGGTTGTTGAATTGGATTATATGGCTTTGAACCCCGACTGGATAGGTCTGGATAAAGGACAAGATTATTGGAACTTGACTTAGGTATTGAAGACAAATAAAATATATGGCGAACAGTCAATCAGTCAATCAATCAAAAACTTTATTAGTGTGTTCAGTAAATGTTTTAGCTGCGGAAAAGCCCTCTACTAATAGGGGACACCTGCCTAAAATTAGATAATTAAAAAAAAACAATTGGTCTATTTACAAAGTTATAAAATACTTTACTAAACTACTCAGTTAACTGAGAATTAAAAATTAAAATTAAAATTGATCTATGGCGTAAACCTCACAGAAATGTGTAAACACATTGGATCACATGGAATCGAAATCGAACTGAATCACGGATAAGTTTATTTGGAACTTTTAAACCATGGAACTTTCAACAATAGA
The DNA here is from genome assembly GCA_029204205.1 of Desmophyllum pertusum. Taxonomy (NCBI): domain Eukaryota; kingdom Metazoa; phylum Cnidaria; class Anthozoa; order Scleractinia; family Caryophylliidae; genus Desmophyllum; species Desmophyllum pertusum. Next base: position 382,359 of record MU827349.1, read on the forward strand.
AAATCTTCGCGTAAAATTGAGTTTAGAAACAGTACTGGACTACGGATAAAGGAATTGTAAAACTCTACTTATAGAACTGCATCACGGTGTGCTAAATGTATTCGGATTTCAAGACCAATAAATGTTAACATAACTTTGAAGGGTGGCATGTGTTCACAAAAATGTAGAAACAAAAATACATCAGCATGGAGTAATTTAGTCAACAAATGAGCACATATAGGGTTGCAGTCACATGATTGTGGAAGATCCGGCAGTTGTTATGTTCATGATTCTTGTTTGACTTGGTGGCAATTCCCGCAGCAATTGACTCTCTATTAGAAATTTCTACTCTGTGCCTTATTGTCGTCAATATCATTCGCGAGTTGCTCATAGCAGCCTTTGATTTCTTGAGAGGGGTTGTTGGATGTACACGGCTTAATCATTTGGCATTGAAGATAATTACGATAAAAAGAGTCATTTGCTTTGTTTGTTATTCGTTGCCTGCGAATTAAGTTTTCTGAAGTTCTTGCAGAAGTCCTAAGTGTCACTTTAGGTCTCGATCTCCGAAAGAGAATCGAATGTTTTTAATTTTTCACCAAGGAAATCTCCAACTGGTCGATAGTTTCAATGAAGATTTCCCCGAAGTTTTCTAACAATTTTTTTCCCACAATTTCCGAAGATTTCCACGTCTACCGTAAAAGCTCTATTTAGCCCCCCCCCCCTCTCTATTAAGCCCCCCTCTCTAATAGGCCCTCCTTAGGAAGTCAGATTTTGTAATAAGCCCCCTCTCTATTAAGACCCCCCCCCCCCCCCCCCTCCTTCCGTCAGGCTGATGTAAATTACTTTTCAGCAATATTTTCTGGCGTTTCAGTCACTTTGTATTGAAAGGTGGTCTTTAATTTCCAGAACTATCGTCGAGTTAGGGTATAAGTGACGTTTCCTTTGTAAGACGGTCATACATAACCCATTTCTTGTTCTGTTTTAGTTAGTGGTGTAATAGTAAAGTTTAAAAAATTAATGTGAATTTTCTTGAAAATTTATGATTTAAAATAAGCCCCCCCTCTCTATTAAGCCCCCTCTCTAATAAGCCCCCCCCCCCCCCCCTTCTTGAGGCCTGAAATTAAATAAGCCCCCCCGGGGCTTAATAGAGCTTTTACGGTAAGCCTTGCAAATTTTTAAAAACTCTAATGCTTTGAGTTATTTAATATTTTCATATTTTTAGTGATTTCGTTGAGTGAAACGATTAAGAAAGCTTTGAACAACACTCCACTT